>BPUM01000129.1:430000-537764 GCA_020521455.1 Prunus kanzakura | reverse complement strand
GTCCCCTTTGTATTTAATTTCTTGGGTCTTCATCACTGAAAATTTGTTTGATTGTTGTTATTTTTGTATGTTTTCTTGTACAATTTTTTGCTTAACAGCTTCGTATTAGTAAAAAAAAGATGTGAGCAAGTTTTATAATTTATCACCTTCTAATTGGCTGTTTGTATACTTTGGTTGCCCTCCCTTAGTCTTGCTTTTTGCTATTCTTGCTTTAAAGTTCTGTAACATATGCGTAAATTTTCCTCCATCTTCTTCTGGATGGTTGGAGAATAGGTTGGTTTGTTAACAGATCATTGGATTTCCAGTTTTGTAAGGCATGATGGAATATTTGCATCCCCTCCTATTTCATTGCTTGTATCAATAATTATATGTCCCAGTAGTGTTAGTGTTCTTTGAATCACGCGTTGAAATACAGATGCAAAACACTTATAAAATGCCTTATGAGATATTAATAATATCTAATAGGTACTATTATATGTTAAAGTTTCCACCTACTATAGATCAAAAGTTAATCTCCTTAAAAAATAAAAAATTAGGACTCGTTATTTTTTGATAGGGCCTTTTAAAGCTTTGTGATTTCTTAATTATTATGATGAAGTCAAATATGTATAGGACCTCTGTTTTTTTTTTGGGGTCGAATGTATATCAAGACGTAACATGGATGGCACAAATCTTGGTTTATATTATAAGTTGAGCTTATAATGACGGTTCGTAATTTCTGGGTTCATGTCATCCACATTTGTAAGAAATATGTGGACCTTAGAGAAAGAACTAATACACGCAAGTAAGATATTTTTAGAAAACAAGGACCACATAAGCATGTTAAATCCTTTTGTATGAATATTGGACAATCCTTGCAATTAAAAGGACGGGGACTTGTCATATAGGCTATAGCTAGCTACATCTGTACTATTCAATGTGTACTGGTGCATCAACTGCTTTGACAGAAAATTAAGACAATTGATGATCGTCGTAACCCTTCGCATTTAGGACCACATCACCGACGTCCATTTTAGGACCACATTGTATCGTTCTCATGCACAAGGTAAATGCTTAAAACTGTTGTACAAATCTAAAGTAAAAGTTCTGATTAATTGTAAGAAACTGTCATTGGTCAACTTGCTTAACTACGGGTTTAATACAAAAACCATTGTGCGAAAATACTTTACGCATCTGAAATGTTCAAAAATTACCTTAAAAGTGAAGAGACCAAGTTTTGTATTTAGTCTATGTAGATTGCAACAGCTCTGAAGCCAAATTCGTTCGTATATGCAGTGCAGGCCATGGCATAGCTGAACAAGATGGGGAGGTGAATGAAAAAATGGGAAGGGATAGATAGATGGGGACGAGGAGGGTCATTAAAGTTGTAGGGTAAAAATTGGAGTTGGAAATCCAACTCGGAAAGAAAAGTTTTACTTTTGTTTAAAAATGCCAATGTGTGGGAAATTTTGAATGGAAGTATAACCAACTGATGTGCTGATCCTATACCACTCGAATAAAAAATTATAGAATGGTACCGTAAAACCATGTCAACTGGTGATACTCCCAACTCAATTTTTGCCCTGCGTCTTATAGAAGAAAAAAAGAAAATAGCAGCCTCAACCCTTCCTCACCGACAAGTACCCCCACCCCCACGGCCTGTCATGGTTGTGGCTCATCTTTTTTTCCCCTATTTCATATCTCTTTACCTTACAATTTCTCAACGCAACCTTGAACATTAAAAGGAGGCTTGAGAATCATCATCTAGTAGACCTAATAATTGCTGGTGATCTTGTCTCTCTCTCTCTCGATGTAGGGTTCAATGAAATAGATTGAGGATCTAAAAGGAGGTGGGTTTATGGTAATGAAGAATAAACTGAATCCTCTATGGCAATATAGGCTTCATACGAAGGCCAATAAGCCAATAAGCCTTTAGGAATTTGGCAGTGATAGATTTCCAAGGCAGTAAGTTGGGGGAAGGGCCTTCGTCGTTCAGCCTGCAGGTTGCTAGAGGTAGTGGCATGGGTGACCAGCTAGGGGCCGGCCGTCCGGCGGCGGCCAGCGGTGGAGAAAGTTTGATCTCGCTAACTTCACTCACAAATGGTCATCCAAGTACAACACCAATAGTTTTCGTTGGAATAAAGCTCATAGAAAAAGTCAAGCATACATATGCACGAAAATAACAATAACCTGACATGAGATAGCACATAAAAGAAAAGCGGCTATGCATATACACACACATAAGCCTTTGCATCTAATGTATATGGTACATTCCGAAATCCATTTGACATCATACTAGAAATCTAAAATTTGAGAAAATTTGTTACATCCTTGACACGATCTTAGCTGATTTTGTATCATATATATCCTCCATAGTCTGCACAGTCTCCCCAGTCATCCTCTCGAGCTCCCGCTGAAATCTCTCCATGTCCGATAATGGCAAGCATATTGGTACTAATACCCCAATACCCCATCCTCATCGTTGCATTTGTGTTGAACATAGAAGCTAATCAAATTCAAGGCCTTCGCTGGCCACCAAATACCGGCTTGCCCCAACCAAAACTGACCTCTCCAAAACCTGCACGCATTGTATCGGAAACTATGAAGTTTCCTGTCAATGGATATTTTGGTATTCGTCCTCTTATTTCCATGAGATCTGCAACTGATCTCATGTACTCTTCATTCACTGTTGCTTTTGCCTTCATTACCAACTCCAAAGCATATTCCAATGGATTTGTACATACAGCTTTAGCCTCTGAAACTGCAGCAGGAAATGCAACCGTATTGCCATAATATGTAAACTATAATGACTACACATGATAGAACACACATCAAGAATATACAAGAGCACATCTCCTCAATCCGATCCCTTCATACACTCATTCTAGATGGGGTGAATTCTTTTGTGTGGGTTGGCTTGATCGGTTGAGCAGGGGCACTTGTATTTATATGCATCTACCTAAGAGTCTTGCCCATCAGAAACTCTTAAGAAGTCCTTATTGCATTAGGTTTATAACTTCTAATCCACAATTAAATAGGAATCCTTTTAGCTCTTATATTAGCCTTAAAACACTAACTTAAATAGAGCTGCCGGTTTAGTTGCACTTGAACTCCTAATTGATATCAAGTCTTTAGAATCCTTTGATGATTATAAGACCACACTTTAATGGGTTAGACATCTACACGTCTAACATTCTCCCACTTGGTCTAATGATCATCAAGAACTCAATATCAATTACTGTAAGGCCTATGGAATTCATGTAAACTATAATTTCCTAATCAAGTCATTGTCAATCAAAAGAACAAGCATGGAACTATCAAGACTTATTGAACATTTCAGTATTTCAAAGTCTTTATAATTACACATACGAGCTCTCAAGATCACATGAGACTTCCGTCAAGATTAGAATACTGAATGATTATGACCAAACTTAATTTGTGTTTACAAAGGTCACTTTCATTCATACGCCTTCCCTTAAGAGATTACCAAGATCCCTCCTTAATGACTCTGGTATGAATTCATGTCTTATGCAGTGACTGTAGCTAGCTATACTGCATTATGACATATAACTGGATTCATTTGTCAAGAATAATAAACATAAAACTGAAGTCACATAATTTATTAAAAGAATTGAACCAAACAGTAGTAAACAAAATACTGAACTGTCTCCAAGAAAATAATGAAATTAAGGGAATAAAACTCGGCTCCCACTGATTTTGCATATAGAAAAATGAATGGCATAACCAAAATCAAATCAAATTTCCCATTAATACTTTTGGGAATTAACCTCATACAGTAAATCAATCAACCAATGCAATTTCCTTTCATTTACCTTCTACCTTACAAGCTTGAAACAAAAACCTTTAATGCTTATTAGTAGTAATCATGAATTCAATGAAAGGGTAAAAGTCATTGATTAACCATTGTTAACTGAAAATATGAATTAACAATAACAATTAACACATCCAAACAATCTTTGTTCGTATTAGCCTTAAAACCCTTAATGAAGAACTGGAACATTAAGTGATTAATCATAACAGTCAAAACTAAATGTATGCAACAAATAAGATCATTGAATGCTCCCACTCATCAAAACATTTTGCACCAAAAATGTATCAAGAAATGAGCATAGAATAAATCATATTATTTTCACTTAAATTGTTTCCTCAGGATTAGCCTCAACTTTAATTCCTTCAATTTATTTCTCAAAATAGTACTTTACTAACATATATCTTGAAAAACATATAACATGTCATGCATATTGGACTTAGTTTGAGAAATAACAAACTGTAATGAATGCAATAAACTTTATTCACTTTGTACTTTAAAAATCAATTAAATTTTCTTAACCAATGCATAATAAAAAAAACGTAAGCAAGGTAAGAACTTTAATAGCCAAAAACGAAACACCCAGGTATCCGAAAATTGGTAATAAAAATATATAGATGCATAAAACCAACACTTAAGATGTAAAACTTCAATGTGTCAACAACCAGAAAACAGTTCCAAGTATGTTCCAAAACCTTTATGAGCTTTATCAAAATACAAGATATAAGGTCTAGAGTGTGTGAAGCCCAAAACTTTACATCACTTCTCCCACTTGGGCAAACACTCACTACTTTGCTACTTCAATATATAGTGCAACAATAATCTTATGATTAGAAATAATGTTGACAAAATGGTGTAAAAGAACTTTCAAGGCGTGCTCCTAATGTACTTCATAGTATAAACCTAAATGCACAAACAGTCAAGAAATTTCCAGCAATGACATGTGATTACTTGAGAATTTACCACAATTTTATAAGTCGGATTAGCATCAAATTTCATGGAAACAAACTAGAGACATTAATCTTCATACCTAAAAATTATACAGTCATTTATAGCTAATTAAAAGGTCTAAAATAGATCTACAAAATTATTTAGAAAATCTGTCAGCTCATACTTTTCCTGAACACAGATCACTAATAAAATTCTCACAAATAAACTATACAGCCAATAATCACGAAACATTTGCAGAATTCATGAAGACACGTATATGCTTAACATATCAAAAAATCAGGTTATTTGAAGATCTTTAGGTGAGTCATATTCAACAATCTTTATACATAGTACAGAAACTGTCAGGAAAATTCCTGTGCATCTGTTTCAACTTTATAAATTCACCAAAAATTCATTCTCAACATATTTTCATGAACTCAGCGCCTACAGAAACCTTAGAAAATCATCCTTCTCGCCTAATTTTGTCATTAGTTACATTGGAATTATAACTTCACCCTAACAGACACATGTTAGCGTAGTTCAAACTGAACAATTGTCAACTATAAATTATGAATGCTAACAATATACACCTCAAAATTTAGTTATCCTTATGCATTCTAAAACATTCAACATTGAGTTCCATGTAGGTGCAAAACAATTAATACCATATCACAAAGGTAAAATATAAAATATCACTTGATCAAGTTTAAACACTTTGAGCAATCAAAAGATCGTTCGTATCTTGAGTATCTTATATATTGCAATGTGCCACTTTTGAGTCAAAACAAAGTTAGTGAGCCTTAATTAGGAGTGCAACTTGATCCATGCAACTCATTCAATTAGAAATAACAGTATTAATACAATATCCTTAAACATGATCTAAGCTTCATATTGCATAGGGGTGTAAGGTTGGATTGGAAAATCCGATTCCGACCGATTCCGGTCCGAATATTCCAAAAAAAATCCGACTCCGATAAATCCGATATCCGAAAATGCCGAATCCGATATTTCCGATAAATGCCGAAAAATTCCGCAATTCCGATCCGAAAAATTCCGAAGTTCTCCGAACCCATTCCGATCCGATTTTTCCAACTTGATTCCAAAAAATTCCGAGTTTCTAATTAAAATTGTATTATTTTTAGTTTATAGGTCTTATATATGTTTCATTTCTTATTTGTTAAATTTTAGTACCCACATACAAATATTCATACATACTAAACATAGGCTTGGCAAAAAAATATACTAAACATAGTAGTATATAACTTTAAGACTATGGGTAATATATAGTAATATACTAAACATAGTAATATATATTTGGCAAATATGCATAATGTGTGCTTGTTATATCCAAACGTACTACAAATATGGTAAATGTAGGGAGTATCATATCATATTATTATATTTTGTATTCTATATGTATGTATGTATTTTAAAATTTTAAACTATCTTCATTTAAAATTTTAATTATAAAATTATTTTATATATACATGAAATACAACACATAAGATAAGTATGTTAAGTGAATTTAATAATTGTAGTATTCCAATTGCCTAGAGCAATAACACTCTTTACACATGTTCATGCCCACAAGAATCTAAAACCAACGTGATGGTCACTTGACTATAACTTGAGCATCAATTGATTGATGAATGTGAATCCATCTTTAGCATTTGAATCAATAAATTTTCATTCACATGATCAGAGCATGATGATGTTTGAAGGAGAAGATTTGACTGTTTTGGATATAATTTGATTGGATTGTTTGATCATTTGACGGAGAAGGGCTTTGATCATAGACTGAAACCAAAAACGCATAAAATAAGGATAGTTGGTTTTGATATACCATCCATAGGTTTTGGATGCATAGGTGTTCTTTTTCTATGAAAGTTATTGGAGTTGTTGGAGTCCCATTTCTGAGAGTTGTTGGAATCCCACATCGATTGAAACATAGACTTCAGATGTTTTCTTCTTTATAAATATCTTTACCCAATTCAGTACTTGAATAGACTTCAAGTTTAGCCTACACAATCTTAAGTGGGCTCGACAGGTCATTATTTAGTAGTATTTATGAAGTCTCTAGTTGGGTTTCTTAATTAATGCCTAGTTGGGCTTCTTGATAGAAAGCCTAATTGGGATCTTAATATTATTTTTTTTGTTAGTTACGTATAATATTGATATGAATTTGTTAGTTACGTATAATATTGAATCATAGAAACCCTAAACCCTTGCATGACCTTACAAAACAACCAATTTATTTTATGATGAACATAACCTTATGGATTAATCCCCAACTTTACATGATTCAATCCATCAAATATGAATTAATACTTTTAGACATGTGGATCACTCCAACTATACATGGTTTAATCCAAATCACCTATGGATAAATCCTTTTACATGTGAAGTTGTATTGATGCTACAAAACATTCACTTAAATGCATACAAAAGGCAACCAAGTCTCAAACATGTCCGTACATAAACAAACAATATAGCCAAGAAAGAAAGTTCCAAAATAGCTCACGTTTCCTTTATGTGATCAACCAAATTTATCTTTCCTTGAGTCATGAAAAACAACTTTTATGACTATTTAAGATCACTATTAATAAATTATTATCAGCAACTTAAGCACGTGAGATTTATCAAAACCAATAAATAGGACACGTATCATGTTACAATCCATATAACAAAACAAAACCGTATATGCACCTAATGGAGTTAAGGTTTATTGTGACATTCCGAAAAGTTTTTAAAACACAAACATATCTGAATAAGCTGTCCAATAGTGCTTAAATATCTGTACATTATTGATTCACACCTGTGGGTTGAGAATCAAACATGTTTTTAGTGATCACCAAAAGAGTTGATATATGAATTTCTTTCGTAGGTTAAATCCCTACATATGTGGATAGAGAGAAATTCCTATACTAATTCACATATGTTATCTTCTGGGTCACTCCACCATTAATGTACGTGGATAAACTTTCCCCAGGAAGCTTTACTTAAACATTATTAACTCACACCTGTGGTCATAAGTTAAACATGTTCCAAAACACTAGACGAATTAGGTATGAGTAAACTTCTTGTAGAGGAAAATTTCTCATCTGTGGATCAAGAAATTTCCTGTTAGTTTACACAAACCCTTTCTCTATGTTGTTCCATCACATCTGTCATCAATTTGTATTCTTTTCATCTATGGATGAAAATAGCACAAAAGGCTACTAGCTGTGATGCAATTATTGATCAATCTTTAGATTGGAAACTGAATCTTGCAATAGTTAAGCTGCTGTGGCTCGCTTAACTAATGCAATATTCGAGATCTCCAGTCTTTGATCAATAGACTTTCAAGCATGAATAATGATAAAGAACTTTATATCATGACATGCTTAATAGAATATGTTAATGCCATAAAATATAAGAAATAACATGTACTTTAAAGGTTTTATTTTTTAGATTTTTATCTTTCTGGTTTAGTGCTTTAAACCTTTATGCATATATGTACACTTGCTATCCTGAAACTCAGCTTGGTAGATAGAATGAAATCATGTGTAAAACAGAATTCGAGATCATGTGATGCTTTAGTTTAGTATTGCCTTCAACTCTTATTATACACATACATATTCTTTATACCACAATTCAGATATTCAGCATGCCTGAGATCAAAACTTGAGGCCAAAATTTAATATGCCATAGAACATGATGATATTAAAATTAACACTAGAAAACTGGATCATAGCGCAAAATGATTGATAAAAAAAAATCGCTAAAATGGATTTCTTGGTAAAACAATTCATGACTGATGAGATCATCAAAATCTTATATGCTTTAGCCAAAACAAGTATTAGTAACTGTAGCTTGCGGCATATTCAATTATATGTTATGCTTGGTAGAGATAAAAGTATTAACCACGCTGCAATAAAGCTTTCATGCATATAAAGGTTCAATGTATAATTTGCAATGTCCAAATATGTGAGCAAGTTCCTTCTATTTTTAAAATCTCACAACAATTACTTTTAGAAAAGATGAGACTATTCTATAGTGCAACTCCTATGTGTCAAATTATAGGCAATTTTATCCTTTTGCATGCAGTCTGTTGATGAGAAATAGATATTGAACAGGTCATTCATAGATATTGAACAGGTCATTCATACGTACATACCTCATAAGCTTAAAGTGTCAAATTTCCATATTGGAGACCCTTTGATATGTCTTCTGGAATCTTTGAATTTGAGTCAGGTACATCAGAAGTTGAGACATTCAAATTAGGAAGCCCTCCGTGCATCCAAGATTTTCCCCACAAAGCAATTGAATTTCGAAAAGATGCCCTCAAAAACCAAAATTGGAGGCCCTGTCAAGAGGCAGAAAAAGAGGAAGAACTTTTTGCCTTTGTGCAAAATGCCGCCCAATTGCAATGGCTGAAAGGATGGATAATTTCTATTGGTTCTAAAACATGCAGCCTAGGCTCTGATACCACATGTAAACTATAATGACTACACATGATAGAACACACATCAAGAATATACAAGAGACATCTCCTCAATCCGATCCCTTCATACACTCATTCTAGATGGGGTGAATTCTTTTGTGTGGGTTGGCTTGATCGGTTGAGCAGGGGCACTTGTATTTATATGCATCTACCTAAGAGTCTTGCCCATCAAGAAACTCTTAAGAAGTCCTTATTGCATTAGGTTTATAACTTCTAATCCACAATTAAATAGGAATCCTTTTAGCTCTTATATTAGCCTTAAAACACTAACTTAAATAGAGCTGCCGGTTTAGTTGCACTTGAACTCCTAATTGATATCAAGTCTTTAGAATCCTTTGATGATTATAAGACCACACTTTAATGGGTTAGGCATCTACACGTCTAACATAATATCCCAAGGGAAGACGTACATTGTTGCGCTTACCGCGTGCACTGACTTAGCATGAAAGGCGAACAACTTGTTTTGGACTCATTCTAAGTGCAAGTATGCGGCATTTCCACAAACAAGCTGTTATCAAATCAAATGTAGTGCAGGTTGATAATTGTGGGGGAATATGATTCCGAATGGCCTTTATCTCCTTGGCCCCAAATAGAAAGATCGTTGGACCATGTTAGTGCTTGCAAATGAGCCTTGAGCATCAATCCCTTCTTCATATTCATGATGCACACACGTAATTCGTGGCAGATCTCGAGCACCCAAGAGCTCTCGCTCCCACACTGGTGTAGTAGATGGCGCTTGTGCGCCTTGTGCTATCTCCCCAACGGCGTTCAAGAACTGGAAAAGCCCAGCAGCGTCAAACATTGTGTGATTTACGCGCAATTCAAGTATAAAACCTCCACATGAAAGACGGGTTACCTGTATATTGTAGAAGCTTGAATTAATCACTAGGCTTTTTCCTTCATAATCTCAGTGTAATTTTTTATCTCAAGATATTTTGCTGCATAATAGATTCAGCAAGGGTCTTGTATATGAGTACTGCTAGGGACACCAAATTTATACCTCAAATTTGAGTCCCAAATTAGTTTTTTAATTTTAGGGACAAAATTAGATGAACCATGTGTCAAATTTAATTGAAAATCTGATGATGTGGCTAATGCCACCTCTCATTCTATTTTAGAAAAAAATATTTGAGTTTTGACACAAAAAATAAGATACTGTTTTACTTTTCAGCTTGTAAATCTGATTAATCTTTTTCAAAATGTTGATATCCTGTTCACATGGTACAATATAACAGTAATGACCTTTATCTAGCTACTTCAAATCCATAAAGAGGCAAAGATTCCAGAAATGATAGAGAAGGGCCAAGATCCACCAAGAAATTCAAAAACAGATATTAATTAACCTGCAGTTAACTAACAAATACTCACCTGAATCAGCAACAGAGGGCAACCAAGAATCCCATCAAAGCCTGGAACATTATAAAGAAACTCCTCTAAGAATGGAGAAGGGGGTACAATCGTGTCCCCGAGTTGCGCAAGCGTGACGTCAGCATTAGCCTCTATGAACAAGACACCTTCTGCACTGCACTCCACCATAAGCTTCCTGTTAGGCCCTTCCTGAGCCTGCCAGCCAAAGGGTAGTAATACACGAGTGCCCGACTCAATGCTTCCTTGATCACCTCAACGGGGTCCTTTCCTTTCATTGAAGGATTGTTCTTGTACGACATTATAACTGGAACCTGAAGCCTAAGGCTTTCCTGGTCATCAATATTTGAGAGTAGCTTTGTTTCATGAGGTGTTGGCTTCGCCGGTGTTACAAGTTCTGGCTTCAAACGGTTCACCTGAAATACGAGGGCACATGGGGAAATCATTCGCTACTACAAAAAACACTTTGCGCGATGAAATAATTCTGTTGCGCAAAGTACAATTTCGTCGCGCAAACTTTGAGCGACGAAATTTTGGTCACGCAAGATTTGTCGCGCAAAGATCGTGAAGAAAGGGTTTGCGCGAAGAAAAATATTTTTGTCGCGCAGAGCTACTTTGCGCGACGAATCTAAACCAATTTGCGCGACGAATTCTAACTACTTTGTGCGACGAATACTAACAACTTTGTGCGACGAATATTAACTATTTTGCGCGACGAATACTATCTACTTTGCGCGACGAACATTAACCACTTTGTGCGACGAAATATTCAATTTTTTAATTTTTTTTTTTAAATTGTTTAATTAAAATAAACTTGTGTAATAGTTTGCATGACGAAATATTTTGTCGCGCAAGGTTTTTGACATTTTGTTTTATTATTTCTCTTATATCAATTTTTTCAAATTTTTACTTTTTAAATTTAATTTAATTGTATGATATTATTTTTTTTAATTACTTTAATTTAAATTGACATATTCAAAATAAAATTACATATGAAAAATAGTGGTCAAATTATCCAATATATATAATATTCAAAATGTACACATAAATTAACAAAGTACAATAATAAAATCTACAAGCCTATTAGCGTTCAAATCCTCAACTTTAGCCGTCAAAGTCTCGATGATTCCGTACAAAAAAAAACAAATATTGTCAAATAACATAAAATAATAACAAAAAATTGGCATAAACTCAAAACTAACTCCAAAAACACATTAATGAAAAAAATTTAAAAGTTGGAGAGAATATACCTTTTGGCAAGATTTTGAGTGAGTGAGAATGAGAGGGAGAAGTGAGTGTGAGAGAATTAGAGAAGATAGTGAGAGAGAGATGAAAGAGTGAGTGAGAGTGAGAGATGATGAAAAAAGAGATAAGAGAGTGAGTGAGAGTGAGAGATAGTGAAGAGAGAGATGAGAGATTAAGTGAGAGGAGTGAGTGTCAGAGAAAGGGTAGGATTTTGGGAGAGGGAAAGAGAGAGGAGAGGTAGAGTAGAAGACATTGAGAAAATGGTGGAGGAGTTATTTTGGTTTTAAAGACCGTATCACTTTGCGCAACGAAATAATATATTGGTAGCGCAAAGTCTTTTAAAAAAAATTTAAAAAATTCATATTTTTGGTGCCCGCCCAAATTTTTATGGTTTTGCGCGACGAATTTGTGGTCGCTCAAAGTTTTGCGCGACAAAATATTCCTGTGTCCAATTTTTGGTACCTGCCCAAAATTTTAAAGTATACTTTGAGGGACGAACTCCAATATATTGGTAGCGCAAAGTCGTAATTTTTTTTTTTTAAATTCCAATTTTTGGTACTCGCCCAAATTTTTAGAGTATACTTTGTGCGACGAACTCCAATATATTGGTCTCGCAAAGTCGTAATTTTTTTTTTTTATATCCATTTTTGGTACCCGCCCAAATTTTTAGGGTATACTTTGCGCGACGAATGCCAATATATTGGTCTCGCAAAGTCATAAATTTTGTTTTTTTTCAATTCCATTTTTGGTACCACACCCAAATTTTTAGGGTATACTTTGCGCGACAAACTCCAATTGGTCTCGCAAAGTCGTAAATTTTTTTTATTTTTTTTTAAATTCCATTTTTGGTACCCACCCAAATTTTTAGGGTATACTTTGGCGACGAACTCCAATATATTGGTCTCGCAAAGTCGTAATTTTTTTTTTATTTTTAAATTCCATTTTTTGTACCTGCCCAAATTTTTAGGGTATACTTTGCGCGACGAACTCCAATATATTGGTTTCGCAAAGTCGTAAATTTTTGTTTAATTTTTAAATTCCATTTTTGATACTGGCCCAAATTTTTAGGGTATACTTTGCGAGACGAACTCTAATATATTGGTCCCACAAAGTCGTAAATTTTTTTTTTTTTTTTAAATTCCATTTTTGGTACCCGCCCAAATTTTTAAGGTATACTTTGCACGAAGAACGACTATATATTGGTCGCCCAAAGTCAAAAAAAATTTTAAAGCTACTAATAAATATATATACTATTCAATTTCTTAAGTGTTATACGTACAAAATAAACAAATTTAAAGCTACTCAACGATCCAACTGTCAAACTTGTTTGTTTATACTTCGAGATCATATACGCCAAAATTCGGAAAATATAAACATTAAGAGATCATGTAATGGGACAAAATATTTTGACTGTTATAAACAAAAGATCTAGTTAATGGTTATTTCAACTCTGATTTTGATGATTTTTTACAGCTACACTCCTTGACCCTATATGAATACAATGACTGCATTCGATCGTTAATTTAAAATATTTACACTAGTGGATACCACAAAATCTTATGTTATATTTAATAAAAGTATAAATAAACTCTTAATTGTTAGTGAATATATTGTTTTGATGGCATATGTATTCTATGAAACTAGTTTCAACGATCCAACCGTCAAACTTGTTTGTTTATACTTCAAGATCGTATACCCCAAAAATCGGAAAAAAATAAACATTCATAGATCACGTAATGGGACAAAACTTTTCGATGGTTATAAACAAAAATCATGATTTAACGGTTATTTTAACTCCGATTTTGATGATTTCTTACAGCTACACTCCTTGACCCTACATGAATACAATGACTCAATTTGATCTTCAATTTAAAATATTTACACTAGTGGATACCACAAAATCTTATGTTGTATTTAATAAAAGTATAAATAAACTCTTAATTGTTAGTGAATATATTGTTTTGATGGCATACGCATTCTACGAAACTAGTTTCAACGATCCAACCGTCAAACTTGTTTGTTTACACTTCGAGATCATATACGCCAAAAATCGGAAAAAACAAACATTCAGAGATTAACTAATTGGGCAAAACTTTTCGATGGTTATAAACGAAAAATCATGATTTAACGGTTATTTCAACTCTGATTTTGATGATTTTTACAGCTACACTCCTTGACCCTATATGAATACAATGAACCAATTCGATTGTCAATTTAAAATATTTACACTAGTGGACACCACAAAATCTTATGTTAAATTTAACAAAAGTATAAATAAACTCTTAATTGTTAGTTAATATATTGTTTTGATGGCATATGTATTCTATGAAATTAGTTTCAACGATCCAACCGTCAAACTTGTTTATTTATACTTCGAGGTCGTATACCTCAAAAATCGGAAAAAATAAACATTCAGAGATCACATAATGGGACAAAACTTTTCGATGGTTATAAACAAACATCACGATTTAACGGTTATTTTAACTCCGATTTTGATGATTTCTTACAGCTACACTCCTTGACCCTATATGAATACAATGACTCAATTTGATCTTCAATTTAAAATATTTACACTAGTGGATACCACAAAATCTTATGTTGTATTTAATGAAAGTATAAATAAACTCTTAATTGTTAGTGAATATATTGTTTTGATGGCATACGCATTCTACGAAACTAGTTTCAACGATCCAACCGTCAAACTTGTTTGTTTACACTTCGAGATCATATACGCCAAAAATCGGAAAAAATAAACATTCAGAGATAAACTAATTGGACAAAACTTTTCGATGGTTATAAACGAAAAATCATGATTTAACGGTTATTTCAACTCTGATTTTGATGATTTTTACAGCTACACTCCTTGACCCTATATGAATACAATGAACCAATTCGATTGTCAATTTAAAATATTTACACTAGGGATACCACAAAATCTTATGTTAAATTTAACAAAAGTATAAATAAACTCTTAATTGTTAGTTAATATATTGTTTTGATGGCATATGTATTCTATGAAATTAGTTTCAACGATCCAACCGTCAAACTTGTCTGTTTATACTTCGAGATCGTATACCCCAAAAATCAGAAAAAATAAACATTCAGAGATCACGTAATGGGACAAAACTTTTCGATGGTTATAAATAAAAATCGCGATTTCACGGTTATTTTAACTCCGATTTTGATGATTTCTTACAGCTACACTCCTTGACCCTATATGAATACAATGACTAAATTTGATCTTCAATTTAAAATATTTTACACTAGTGGATACCACAAAATCTTATGTTGTATTTAATGAAAGTATAAATAAACTCTTAATTGTTAGTGAATATATTGTTTTGATGGCATACGCATTCTACGAAACTAGTTTCGACGATCCAACCGTCAAACTTGTTTGTTTATACTTCGAGATCATATACGCCAAAAATCGAAAAAAATAAACATTCAGAGATCAAGTAATAAGACAAAACTTTTCGATGGTTATAAACGAAAAATTATAATTTAACGGTTATTTCAATTAGGGATCATCATTTGGCCCGCGAGCCCATGGGCCGATGGGGGCCCGCCCGGCCCATTGAGAAAAAAGCCCGGCCCAGCCCATTATGGGCTATGGGCCGGCCCGGCCCATTGTTGAGTGGGCTGGGCTGGGCTTGGGCTTAGGTGTCTAAAGCCCAGCCCGGCCCATGGGCTCTACATATACATAAATCTATATATAAAAAACCCAAGTTAAATGAAATATGGAGAAAATCATTATCTATTATCATTGTAAGAACTAAAAAAATGAAGTATGAGATAAAATATAATTTTATTAATATGAGGTTGTATAACTATATATTTATATTTGTAAGAAAAAAAAAAAGAGAACTATGAAGTTATGAACAAAGAAAAAAAATTGAGACATAAACATATAGACAAATATAAATAGAGAACTATGAAAAAAAGAGGAAATATAAAAACACATCAAAACATAGAAAAAAATATAAAGAATTGACAAAAAAAAATACATATTAAAAAAAATAATAATAAAGTAGGCCCATTAAGGCCCGGCCCGTTGGGCTTAATTCAGCTCGGCCCGATGGGCTTTTTCAAGCCCGGCCCATGGGCTGGGCTTGGGCTTTGAATTTTTCAAAAAAACCTGGCTTGGCCCAGCCTGCTATTTTCTCTCTCCTCTCTAAAGCCCAACTCGGCCCGACCCAAGCCCGTACCCATTGACGATCCCTAATTTCAATTTCGATTTTGATGATTTTTCACAGCTACACTCCTTGACCCTATATGAATACAATGAACCAATCTGATCATCAATTTAAAATATATATTTTTTAACGAAAACCCAATCTGAACTGCATTATTATATTTTTCTAACAAAATAATTTTTTTATTTTATTTATTTTTGTAAAGACTTTGCGAGACGAAACACACTATGTCGCGCAAGACTTTGTGCACCGAATTTTATTGTTTCGTCGCGCAAAGTCGTGCAAGGATTTTTAAAAATATTTTTTTATTTTTTATATTTTTGTAAAGACTTTACGAGATGAACCACACTTCGTCGCGCAAGACTTTGTGCACGAATTTTAGTGTTTCGTCGTGCGAAGTTACTTTGAGCGACGATGATTTGTCGTCGCGCAAAGTCACTTTGTGCGACGATTTGTGTTTCGTTGCTCAAAATTTAGTCGCGTAAGACTTTGAGCGACGAAATTTAATTTTCGTCGCACCAAGTCACTTTGTGCGACGAATTGTGGTTCGTTGCGCAAAATTTGTTCGCACAAGGGTTTTTTTTTACTAGTGATTGTACAAGCGAGTGGGTTTGAAAACAATACTACAAAAGAAAAGTTTGAACACTTTAAAATAAAAGCACAAGTACTATACTTATGATAGATAGGTATATATTTATAGACGTGTTTGAGCTTTTGTGACTTGTGCCACTTTTCTTTTCCATTTCACACAATTAAGTCAAATTGATAGACGGGGCCACAGATATAAAGCATAAGGACCACGCATGGAAAAGGTTTGTTCTTTCTTGCCTTGACATGGTGGCCTTTTTTCATGCGTTTTGAATGATTCATGTTTTTCATTCCTTTTTCATTGAGTGCTGCTATTTCCCCACTCACCTTATCTTCAAAATTTTAAATACAAATTCATGCTCTTGTAACAATGTTTCCCTTGTACTAAACTATCGTTTATATTTATAGAAAAAATCCTAAATCAATTTCCTTCTCAAAAGCATTAAAAGTTGGGTGTTCTAAACCTTCTTATGTTCTTTATTAATGGTTATAAAGTTGGATATATTTTTGGCTTAAATGTTAAGATGGTCCCTGTGTTTTATAGTGTTGGTCAATTTAGTCATTGTGTTTAGAACCATTAGGCAATGTAGTCCAATCCCTTAATCTACTGTTAAAAAACTAATATAAATAATTGAATTCAATTTTAAAAATAAATAAATAAGAACTACATAAATAAAAATGAGATCCAAAACAAAAAAAAACAAAACAAGACAACACCGTCCAATCCCTGCCACCACAACCATTCTGTCCTCTCTCTCTCTCTCCAACAACCACCCACCACCCTGTCAACCTCCACCTTCCCGCCACACCACAAGGCTCCAAGCCCGTGGGATCATGTTCTATCATTGAGAACCAGAAATAGATCTGTGCTAACGCTTCCAATTTGTCAAAGAGAAACAATGTTAAGTTCGTTTTCTGAAGTGAAAATTATGTAATCTTTTAAACCATTTGTAGTTTTAGAAGGACTTTATCAATCAACACAAAATTAAGAGTAAGTTAATATTTTTAAGTTAATTCAAAAAATTTATTAATTTTAATAACAAATTTTAGGTTTTTAAAAGACCAAAAAAAAAAAAAAAGGATAATGTTTATTTAACGGTA
Source organism: Prunus kanzakura (assembly GCA_020521455.1). NCBI lineage: Eukaryota > Viridiplantae > Streptophyta > Magnoliopsida > Rosales > Rosaceae > Prunus > Prunus kanzakura. The sequence continues at coordinate 520,048 of BPUM01000129.1, read as the reverse complement.
AATTTAACAAATTGGACCACATTAACTAATTATTCTAAACATGGCCATTAAATTGGCCAAAATAAAAACACGGAGACTAAATTGACCAACATGATATAACATACAAACCATTTTGACATTTAAGCCTATATTTTACACCAAATATATCAGGTCCTACACTACAAATCCTTGGTTTATATTATAAGCTCCGATTATTACTGACGGTTCAAAATTTGTGGGTTTATGTCGTCCTCATATTTGTTAACATATATCTGGATAAGATGAACACTTAGCAACAGGTAGAACAAATACAAAACATGAGGAGGACCACGCATGTAAAAGGTTGTTCGTTTAATTCTTCCCATTCATGAATCGAATTATTCTTCAATTTCTCATGCGCTTTAAATGATTCACGTTCTTCATTATGTCTAATACACGTCTGCTGAATCTGGGTTACTGATGTAATTGGACTCAATTTTAAACATTATAGTATTGTCATCATCATAAGAAAATGAAATAAACTCCACTTTTTTAGTTCAACAGAAAAGTTTTGTTATTCATATTAAGTGTTATACATTGTATTCAGTGGCGGACCCAGCATATGCCTACTGTGGGCAGCTGCCCACACTTGAGTGTTTTGTTCACCAATCTAGCCAAACACTTTGCCAATAAAAACAAGACACTTGGCTAATATTTTGCATGCAAAATCCCCACTCAACACCCTAAATAAGTAAAGCCTTTAAGGTTTCAGCTCAAAACCTCTCCTACATTGAAAACATCAAGGCCCAAGACTTAATAAGATGTGGTCCAATATATAAGCCTTAGATTTTGGCCCAAAATCATATATTAAAAAGTTATTGAAATAGATTATGTGTTATAACATATATCGTATTGCTATGAAAACCTAGACTTTGTAGGAGTCAGCTATGAAATTGTTATTTACGCCCCCAGATGAACAAAAGTCTGGGTCTGCCACTGATTGTATTCGGTACACAATTAAATACAAAGCAACAATAATAAAAAAGAAAAATATTAAAGCACTAAAATAAACTCAAAATAAAAATTCTAAGCAATGCACAAATAACCAGCTTCATATTTTTGCTAAATGTTCCAAGAAGTGCCTGAACTTGTCTTTTAAATCCTGCCAAAGAATTGTAAAAATTCTATCAAATTAAACAAATCACAAAAAATATGAAACTTGAGATTCACAATAACTGCTTGATACTTACGAGACCCCGCTGGAAAATATACATCATAGACGAACTGATGTTCGATGGCCTTTCAATTTGAGATGAGTTGAAAGTTGCAGAAAGAAACACTTGTATTAGATGACAGAAAGTCATTAAGAAGGGTAACCTAAATTATTAACTGAACGTCGAGTGCAGGTACCACAGTGGTGGCCTCCCCCTTCCCCCTGCTTGACAACCCAAGTTCGAAACCCCAAGGGGTTTCATTCCTCCCAATGTAACCAAAAAAAAAATTATTAACTGAACAATAAGAGGTTGTGAATGTCTAATTTACAGCTACACAACATACACGACAAGGTAAACAAGAAGGCAGACCAATATTTGACTAATAGGCAGGCAATGTGTGTAATCATCAGATTCCACATCTCCAACAGGGCACTTGCATGATTCTGAAGTTGTTGCAAATGGAAGGGTGAATCTGAAAAAACAAGTTCTCGTATATTAAAATAGAGACACATAGATGAATTTGAAAAAGTGAAAAAAGAAATCAAAAGAAATCAAAACCAAATTTTACCCATATCAGATGCCGGGGAGGGTGGATGGGGCTCCTAACTGGCTTGGTGATGCCTCAACCCGTCTAAATAATTATGAGAACTCCAACACACTTTTCCGTCTTTGAAGTTAAGATTCCCTACACCCAAAAACTCAAAACATAAAACAAATGGGTAAATTATTACTCAAATGATCCTCAAACTAATACCCGATTTACATTTTGGTCCCTCAATTAAATTATTCGTTCAAATGGTCCATCAACTCTATATTAATCGCTCCATTGATCCTAGTGTTAAATTATGTTAATGTTGCTGTCAAATGTAAGGGCAAAACCGTCCATAACCGTCCAATATTCCCCAAATAGGTGATAAAGTGGTGATACATAGGTGATGCAGTGGTGATAAAGAGGTGATACATAGGTCAAAAGTCTTATTTACCCCCACAAATGTAGCATGTGCTGCTCACATGACTAAATTTAACCGAAAATGTAACAGTAGGACCAAAGCGCCAATTTATAAAGAGTTGGATTATCATTTGAACGAATAATTTAGTTTAGGGACCAAAATGTAAATCGGGTACAAATTTAAGAACCATTTGAGTAATTTACCCTAAAACAAAATTAGAACAGAATTTAACCAAAGCCATCTAACTAGTTCTCATAATTCTTAATTTTGTTTCATATTTTAGGTCCATACAATCAAGCAAGGATATCTATTGAAACGATCTTCAAGTTTAAGAAGAGACTGGAAGAGGAGGTTTCTTCCTACTGAACAATCATGGGCCTTATATTATTACAGAATTAAGGGTACCAAACCCATGGTATGTGACAATTTTTTTTTTTCTATAGTAAACCTTACTTTAATTAGAAAAGGAAAAAGAAATATACAAGAAAGGACAGACAAGGAGCTCGTGTATGCTTATAAACATATACAAACCAGAGAATTACAAGAAAAATATTACAATTAGTTTAGTTCAGAGCTGCCCAAAATAGAAAAAAGGATGATTTGAATACTTACAAAACGGTTAAAATTCTGTCATTTTAACTACGCATTTTGATTTTATCTGAATTTGGTTGCTAGGAAATTTTCCTTGCTATAGAGTTATGATCATATCAAAGTAACAGTTTCTACTCCTCCAACCTGAAAACAGAAATTACAAATTGGAAGTGCAACTTTGACCAAACAATCCTGCATCAAATTACATGTCCCAGTAGTGTTAGTGTTCTTTGAATCACGTGTTGAAATACAGATTCAAACACTTATAAAATGCCTTATAGAGATATTAATCTTATGATCAAAACTTATCCTTCTTAAAAAATAAAAAAATTTGGACTCCTTTTTTTGGATAGAAAATTAGGCCTTTTGAAGCTTTGTCGGTTTCTTTAATTATTATGATAAAGTCAAGTTTCCACCTCACTTTTTTTTTTGGTCGAATGTATATCAAGACGTAACCTGGACGGGGACTTGTCATATAGGCTATAGCTAGCCACATCTATACATTCAATGTGTACTGGTGCATGAACTGCTTTGACAGAAAATGAAGACAATTGATGATCATCGTAACCCTTACGCATTTTAGATGGAGAAAGAAATCGTTTGCACAATTCTGTTCATACATGGGCCACGTATCTGTCTCATGTAGTTAGATGTGAGTTAACATCACTGACGTCCATTTCATGTGACACGAATGTCTTATTCTATCGTTCTCATGCATAAGGTAAATGCTTAAAACTGTTGTACAAATCTAAAGGAAAAAATTCTGATTAATTGTGAGAAACTGTTATTGGTCAACTTGCTTAACTACGGGGTTTAATTCAAAAACCATTGTGCGAAAATACTTCACGCATCCGAAATGTTCAAATATTACCTTAAAAGTGAAGAGAACGAGTTTTGTATTTAGTCTATGTAGATTGCAACAGCCCTGGAGCCAAATTCGTATATGCAGTGCAGGCATGGCATAGCTGAACAAGAGGGGGAGGTGAATGAAAAAATGGGAGGGAAGACGGTGGGGGAGGGGATAGATAGATGGGGACGAGGAGGGTCATTAAAGTTGAAGGGTAAAATTGGAGTTGGAAACCCAACTCGGAAAAAAAAAAGTTTTACTTTTGTTTAAAAATGCCATGTGGGAACTTTTGAGTGGAAGTATAACCAACTGATGTGGTGATCCTATACCACTCGAATAAAAAATTATAGAATGATACCGTATCACCATGTCAACTGGTGATACTCCAACTCAATTTTTGCACTGTGTCTTATTGAAGAAAAAAAAAAAATAGCAGCCCCAACCCATCCTCGCCGACAAGTCCCCCCACCCCCACGGCCTGTCACGGTTGTGGCTCATCTTCTTTTTGTCCCCATCTTTCATATCTCTTTACCTTACAATTTCTCAACACAACCTTGAACATTAAAGGGAGGCTTGAGAATCATCATCTCGTAGACCTAATAATTGCCATGGTTGATCTTGTCTCTCTTTCTCAATGTAGGGTTCAATGAAATAGATTGAGGATCTAAAAGGAGGTGGGTTTATGGTATTGAAGAATAAACTGAAACCTCTATGGCAATATAGGCTTCATACGAAGGCCAATAAGCCAATAAGTCTTCAGGAATTTAGCAGTGATAGATTTCCATGGCAGTAAGTTGGGGGAAGGGCCTTCGTCTTTCACCCTGCAGGTTGCTAGTGGTAGTGGCGCGGCTGACCGGCGAGGGGCCGGCCGTCGGCAGCGGCCAGCGGTGGAGAAAGTTTGATCTCGCTAACTTCACTCCAAAAATGGTCATCCAACTACAACACCAATAATTTTTGTTGGAATAAAGCTCATAGAAAAAGTCAAGCATACATATGCACGAAAATAACAATAACCTGACATGAGATAGCACATAAAAGAAAAGCGGCTATGCATATACACACACATAAAGCCTTTGCATCTAATGTTTATGCAGGGCCGGCCCTGACTTTTGGGTGGCCCTAGGCGATAAACTAAATGAGGCCCCTTTCCTTAGTATACAATTGAGAAAAAATAAATAAAATGATTTATGTAGAGCGTAACGCGTGAATAAAAAGGTAGCATGCATTATAATAGGACATATCTCCGTAAAAAATGGGAACATGTCAAGATACATTAAAACTAAGTATTTGTTCAAAATACTAATCTGGATCACAAAAGCAGCTTTGATACAATAATTGGTTTCACTCACTTCCATACTGCCGGCCTAAATACAATAATTTAAATCAAAACCATGTGCCCATGAGGCAACAAAACTCTGCTTATCCAAACTCCAAAATCTTAAATTCCCCCTTTTACCCCTGTATAGTACATCATACCCCCTGCATCTGCATGTACAAAACACTCAAGATCTTCTTCATCAATACACTCAAACATTCTCATTCACTACTGAGAAGTTCAAAGCATCAAAGAGAGATCAGTAAAGAAGAGAAAAGAAATCATAATCGTGATGAGTTCATCAAGTGCAAGCAAGGCTATTGTGGCAGCAAGTGTTGGAGTTGTGGAGGCATTGAAGGACCAAGGGATATGCAGATGGAACTCTGCTTTAAGATCTGTGCACCAGCAAGCCAAAACCCAACTCAGGTCATTTTCTCAAGCCAACAACAAGTTCTCATCTTCTTCTGCTTCAGCAGCTTTCAGTAAAGTCAGAGATGAGAACCTGAAGAAATCAGAGGAGTCTTTGAGGACAGTCATGTACTTGAGCTGCTGGGGTCCCAACTAATTCAATCAGCACAGAGACAGAGAGCAAAAAGATCATATTTTTGTGCAAGCGGTTGCTGAAATGGAGCTTGGGCATGAACACAAGATGACACAACCCATGAAAGGGCTCCTTGAGTTTTATATATATCAAATGATCAGGATATATAAACAACATTTTCTGCAACCAATTCATATGTTATAAACAACATTTCCAAACACAACCAGTGAACAAAACAAACACACCAAACACAACCAGCAAAGCAAACACAACCACAGCAAACACAACCAATGAACTAAAGTGTTACCAAAAAAAATTTAAAATTAAGTAAACAAAGAGCAATAAAACCTGGTTAAAGCTTATATAAAAAAGCCTCAATCTTGCAGAGCTTTATTCAGGCTAGCTGTGTTGAAACTAACATTTGAGAAACTCCACTCTGTACCTCCAACTGATTCATGTACATCTGCAATGATAAGATACATGCAATTCAATCAAGTATTCATAAATCTGATTACCACTCCGTATCTCTCTGTGTTTTGTTCCTATTGGAAATTGAAACAATTGAAACAATATTTTGCTGTAGGAACAAATATAAAGAAAAAAATTATAAATCTGATTACCTTTTCAATTTCTCATGCTCCTCCCCTCTTGGTCACCGTCAATCTCAAAGACAAAGACAATTTGTGAGCTTTTTGGTGTGAGATTGATTCTTAGGGTTAGGGTTACAATATGATATGAGAAAAGAGGGATGAGAGAAACTGAAAATAAAAGCTATGGAATGGATTGAAGGGAAATGGAGAAAACAAAGAAAAATATGGTGGTGGATTATCCACCGATCGGTGGATTAAATAGAGTTCTATGGAGTAAGAACTAGGAGAGGGCTGTTGCTCGCTGCGTAGGAAACGAGGGGCTTCTGTCTTGATGGAAGAGGAATCGTCTATCTTCAATTACATCGCTGACTCTGTTTTTTTTTTTTTTTTAAATTTTTTTTATTTTAATGTTGGACAATAATATATATATATAATATATATAAAAATTTGGGGCCCCCTTAATTGGAGGCCCATGGCCAAGGCCCTTCTCGCCTACCCCCAAGGCCGGCCCTGTGTTTATGGTACATTCCGAAACCCATTGACATCATACTAGAGATCTAAAATTTGAGAAAATTTGTTACATCCTTGACACGATCTTAGCTGATTTTGTGTCATATATATCCTCCATAGTCTGCACAGTCTCCCCAGTCATCTTGTTGAGCTCCTGCTGAAATCTCTCCATGTCCGATAATGGCAAGCATATTGGTACCAATACCCCATCCTCATCGTTGCATTTTTGTTGAACATAGAAGCTAATCAAATTCAAGGCCTTCGCAGGTCCACCAAATACCGGCTTGCCCCAACCAAAACTGACCTCTCCATAACCTGCACGCGTGTTATCGGAAACTATGAAGTTTCCTGTCAATGGATATTTTGGTAGTCGTCCTCTTATTTCCATAAGATCTGCAACTGATCTCATGTACTCTTCAGTCACTGTAGCTTTTGCCTTCATTACCAACTCCAAAGCATATCCCAATGGATTTGTACATACAGCTTTAGCCTCTGAAACTGCAGCAGGAAATGCAACCGCATTGCCATAATATCCCAAGGGAAGACGTACATTGTGGCGCTTACCGCGTGCACTGACTAAGCATGAAAGGCGAACAACTTGTTTTGGATTCATTCTAAGTGCAAGTGTGCGGCATTTCCACAAACAAGCTGTTATCAAATCAAATGTAGTGCAGATTGATAATTGTGGGGGAATTTGATTCCGAATGGCCTTTATCTCCTTGGCCCCAAAATAGAAAGATCGTTGGACCATGTTTGGCTTGTTAGTGCTTGGAAACGAGCCTTGAGCATCAGTCCCTTCTTCATATTCATGATGCACACACGTAATTCGTGGCGGATGTCGAGCACCCAAGAGCTCTCGCTCCCACACTGGTGTAGTAGATGGCGCTTGTGCGCCTTGTGCCATCTCCCCAATGGCGTTCAAGAACTGGAGAAGCCCAGTTGCGTCACACATTGTGTGATTTAGGCGCAATGCAAGTATAAAACCTCCACATGAAAGACGGGTTACCTGTATATTGTAGAAGCTTGAATTAATCACTAGGCTTTTTCCTTCATACTCTCAGTGTAATTTTTTATCTCAAGATATTTTGCTGCATAATAGATTCAGCAAGGGTCTTGTATATGAGTACTGCTAGGGACACCAAATTTATACCCCAAATTTGAGTCCCAAATGAGGTGGTATCAGCCACATAATCAGATTTTAATTAAAATTGACACATGGGCTAAGCATCAATTTATTTATTTCGACATAAAATAATTAAAATTGACACATGTGCTAAGCATCAATTTATTTATTTTGACACAAAAGTTTAGAAACTAATTTCTACGTTAACCGAAAAGCCACCACTTCAGAACACTCGTGTTTTACTTACAACCACCAATCGTCCCTCTGTCGTGCCTGCAGCCTTCTACGTTTGCTCCTCACCACTCTAAACCACCAGGTATCCAAACTAATCATGAAACAAATACGAGGCCGATATAATCCCCATAGCAAAAATGTCCCCTCATTCTTTTATGGGCTAACATGTGGGCTAATGCCATCTCTCATTCTATTTTAGAAAAAAATTATACAAAAAAAAAAAAAAAAGAATTTTGACACCAAAAAAAATATAGAAAAGTTGATATAGATCCAAATTCTCATTTAGAAGTTTGATTTAATCCTCGGATTTGGTGACTTTGATACAAGTCCTTTTACTTTTGTGCCACATAGGATTACATTCCTTTTTTAATATTGTCTGATGTAATCTTTTTATTTTATATATTTAAAATTATTTTTTGTTCCAATATTGCCCATTATCTTATATTACTTACCTTAATGAGATAATTGGCCAATATTATATTTCTTTCCTTATCCAATTTACCCTTGAGCACATAAAACGTAAGGAATAATGAAGTTATTAATTGCAGCAAATTTTATGGTGGTTTTATAATAAATTACTAAATTTATGGTAAGTAAAGCACCTAATTAGGAAGAATTTTTTTTTTTTTTTAAATGTTGGACATTGACATATATATAAGAAAGAAATAATGGAGTGAGTTTAGTGCTCAAAGGAAGCCAGACACTCGTTAAAATAGATGAGAAAATAATGGAGATTCAGACTTGGGGTTCATCCCAAGGCACAAATGACTCGCTGAAGCATGGTCTAATATCCATTTGCTATGTAGTCATAGTATCGACTTCTTCTTCTTCTTCTTCTTCTGCTTCTTCTTTTATTATTTTTATTATTTTATGTTGAATATATGCTCAACTTTTAATCAGGGTCAGTTATTTTGTTCTTTATAGTTGTTCTTTTATGTATACCGGAGACATAGGTAATACATTTTTTGATATATTTTTCTTCATATATATATATCTAAATTATAGGTAACATATTCCTTTAACAAAAAAAAAAGTTATTAATTGACTTGTGTTTTGATATACATGAGATATAGGTACCACACTTTTTTGCCTTTTTGTTTATGAATCTAAGTTATAGGTAACATACAATTTACCACTTATCTTTTTTATGTACTGGAGATATAGGTAGCATATATTGTCCGACTTATGTTTTTATGCACCTAAGTTATAGGTAATTTAATATTCTCCTTGTTTATTTTTCCACCTTACATATAGGTAAGATGTTTTGTGGTTTGTTCAGCCTACGATGTAGATATATTATCCTATGGTATAGATATATTGTCCTATTGTCCATTGCATAGGTATAATATGTCATATTCTATTTACATATATGTCAGGTATATAATTTAATGTGGGTGCTTGTCTGATCGATTGGTATAATTTGTGGGTCTTTACTTTGTATTGATTAAATTGTATTTTATCCATATATTAGGAATATTATCAAGGAAAGAATTCAAAATTTAAATTATGGAATTCAATTACAAGGAAATAATGTATTAAATTTAGATTTTCAATGTGTTTTCCTTATTTACCTCAAAGGGTAAAATTGACACAACAAAAAAAGTAATAAATGTCAAAGGACCTACATCTAAAACTAAAACCGCGAGGACTAAACCCAATGACAGCTAATCGTTTTGGACCTAGATCTAAGAAGCCCAAAAAAATAAAAAATAAAAGAGTAAAACAGTTTTACTTTTCAGCTTGTAAATCTGATTAATCTTTTTCAAAATGTTGATATCCTGTACTAACCGGTGGCGAATTTACGACCAATCTTAGAAGTCAGTAGATGGTTTTATTTGGGACCATACACACTTCTGATACACAGTTCGCATGGTACAAATTAACCTACCTACTTCAAATCCATAAAGAGGCATAGATTCCATGGAAGTAAATTCCAGCAATGAGAGAAGGGCCAAGAAATTCAAAAACAGATATTAATTACCTGCAGTTAACTAACAAATACTCACCTGAATCAGCAACAGAGGGCAACCAAGAATCCCATCAGAGCCTGGAACATTATAAAGAAACTCCTCTAAGAATGGAGAAGGGGGTGCAATCGTGTCCCCGAGTTGCGCAAGTGTGACGTCAGCATTAGCCCCTATGAACAAGACACCTTCTCCATTGCACTCCACCATAAGCTTTCTGTTAGGCCCTTCCCTGAGCCTGCCAGCCATAGGGTAGTAATACACTAATGCCCGACTCAATGCTTCCTTGATCACCTCAACGGGGTCATTTCCTTTCATTGAAGGATTGTTCTTGTACGACATTATGACTGGAACCTGAAACCTAAGGCTTTCCTGGTCATCAATATTTGAGAGTAGCTTTGTTTCATGAGGTGTTGGCTTCGCCGGTGTTATAATTTCTGGCTTCAAACGGTTCACCTGAAATACGAGGGCGCATGGGGAAATCATTGCACAAGTGAGTGGGCTTGAAAACTTAGTACTACAAAAGAGAACTTTGAAAACTTTAAAATAAAAACAGAAGTGTTTGAGCTTTCGTGGCTTGACATCAATTGATAGACGGTATATATTTATAGTGTTTTGGAGTTTCTCTACGACCGCCCTTTCCACCCGCCTCAGAACTCAACAATCCTCTCATTAGCCGTAGTCATTTCATTGTGTCACTTTCATGAAGAAGAAAAGTAGACATTTTCACCCCATTTTTCTCACCATTAATTAATTTGTACAATTTTTTCAGAAGGCAGACCCACATGTGGTCCATTTTCACGGATGCTACCTCTACAAACAGACACCATTCAATTGTTAGTCTTACGGATGTCACCGCGTGTGAATGTTGTTTCGATTAGTGATTCAAATTATTCTTCAATTTCTCATGCGTTTTGAATGATTCACGTTTTTCATTCCTTTTCCATTTCATTGAGTGCTGTTATTTCCATCCCTTATCCTATTTCTCCACCCACTTTATCTTCAAAATTTTAAAGACAAATTTATGCCTTCGTAAAATTACTACTAAGGACCCTCAATTTCTCTCTCCACCTCTCTAAATGTAGAGAGCCACCAAACTCAAATAGAGAGTTGTCCAAAATAAAGAGCTTAATAGCAAGTCTGCTGGAGTTGCGTTTTGGCCTCATCCTAGCCAAAATGGTTAAGAATCAGAGTATAGCAACTCTGCTAGAGATGCTCTTAATTCTCTTCAAATTTAACCCCACCCCCTATCCTATACATTTCAAAATACATTTCAAGAGAATACTAAAACGCTCTGATGTTATTGATTGACATGATTATATCAAGTCATGCGACATGAATATATAAAGTTGGCTAATTTTCATTCAGGTTAATGAACAAAGCAAAATGACTCTACGAGTGAACCAGATACCTAAATCAAACTAATATACAAAGCAGACAATATTGCAGGCTATCCCATGATTATTCATCTTTTCGTTGTAATAAAAAAAATTCAATTAAAAAAAAACACAAACGTGGGATTGGATAAGTCTCACAACTTTGAGTGGGTTTGCTACCCACGTGCATTGAAACAACAAAAAAGTCAAATTGGCTATGATCTTATTCCCTTCATTCGGTTTTTGAGGAGGGAATGGGTTGGGTTTTTTTTTTAACCTTTTAAAAAAAATTATAAAACCAATAAAACCAATATTAAAAGAAAATTTAACACATATATCACATAAGTTTGAAAACAAGCCCATATTAAAACCAATAACCAAAATAAAAGGCTCAAATATACTAGACCTTGCCTCTTGATACCACTTGAAGGAAACATACATCTAATGCTTAGGAAATGAATTTTAGCCACAACCTATACAACAAAAACATTCTAAATGGCGGATTTATTTTGTTTATACTAGTTGAGCTAAACCTTTTTTCATTTTAAACCAGGTATCTTAGCCTAATCTCTTTGAACACAAATAGAAAAGGAAAAAAGGAAAAAAGGGAATAGATCTTTACCCTTGATGACCTTTTCTTGATTTCTCAAGAATGAACACCTTTGTTGGAAAGACCTATTCTTTCTCTTAATTCTGACTCCTTCACCTTAAGGCTCCAAGATTGGAGTCCTCTACCTCACCACACCAAATGCTCCTAGAGATGAAGAGAAGGCAATCAAGAAGTATGGATGCTAGTCTACTTCTTGATTAGACCAATTTTTGGTTTATGAAATATGAGATACAAAGATAATCACTCATCAACCAAAGTAGGAAACCAAAAACCCTTGTTAGGTTTTCTCTAACACTTAGCTTAAAAAGGACAACACAAAAAGGCAAGGAGAGAGCTCCCCTTAGGTGCCGAATTTTGGGTGGGTATTGGGGCTCTATTTTGGTCCATGAGTCATGCCATCTTATGTCACTTATCTCTTGGGCCTAATAGCCTTTCGGGCTATTTTGTCTCTTTCCTTTTAAATCATATTTAAAAGCCCAATTCAATATTTCTATATGTCAATATTAATTTCATAATTAATTTTTTTAATTATAATTTAACTATTAAATTATAATTATAGTCTTATAATTGAGAGTAGCTTTGTTTCATGAGGTGTTGGCTTTGCCGGTGTTATAAATTGTGGCTTCAAACGGTTCACCTGAACTACGAGGGCGCATGGGGACATCATTACATAAGTGGGCTTGAAACTAGCACTACAAAAAAGGAAAATTTTGAAAACTTTAAAATAAAAACAGAAGTGTTTGAGCTTTCGTGGCTTGACGGTATATATTTATAGTGTTTTGGAGTTTCTCTACGACCGCCCTTTCCACCCGCCTCAGAACTCAACAACCCTCTCATTAGCCGTAGTCATTTCATTGTGTCACTTTCATGAAGAAGAAAAGTAGACATTTCACCCCATTTTTCTCACCATTAATTAATTTGTACAATCTTTTTCAGAAGGCAGACCCACATGTGGTCCATTTTCACGGATGCCACCTCTACAATCAGACACCATACAATTGTTAGTCTTACGGATGCCACCGCGTGTGAATGTTGTTTCGATTAGTGATTCAAATTATTCTTCAATTTCTCATGCGTTTTGAATAATTCACGTTCTTCATTCCTTTTCCATTGAGTGCTGCTATTTCCATCCATTGTCCTATTTTCCCGCCCACTTTATCTTCAAAATTTTAAAGACAAATTTATGCCTTTGTAAAATTACTTCTAAGGACCCTCAATTTCTCTCTCCTTCTCTCTAAATATAGAGAGCCACCAAACTCAAATAGAGAGTTGTCCAAAATAAAGAGCTTCATAGCAAGTCTGCTGGAGATGCTCTTAATTCTTTTCAAATTTAACCCCACCCCCTACCTATACATTTCAAGAGAATACTAAAACGGTCTGATGTTATTGATTGACATGTTTATATCAAGTCATGCGACATGCAGCTATAAAGTTGGCTAATTTTCATTCAAGTTAATGAACAAAGAAAAATGACACTACGAGTGAACCAGATACCTAAATCAAACTAACATACAAAGCAGAAAATATTGCAGGCTATCCCATGATTATTCATCTTTTCGTTGAACCAAAAAATTCAATAAAAAAAAAAATCAAAAGTGGGATTGTATAAGTCCCACAAGTTTGAGTGGGTTTGATACTCACGTGCATTGAAACAACAAAGAAGTTGTTTGGGCCCAAATTCGGCGCGCCAAAACCAAAAGCGAAAAGCCCACATCACTTCCAAAGCCGCTTGAGCGATTTCAGTCCACCAGCATGTCCAGTCCATTAAGCAAAACAAACAGGCCAATACCACGTGGCCCAAAGAGCGTTAAGAAACCTGGGCTGCAATGGAACAGTTTCAAGCCCAAAGAAGGAATGATTTTTACGGTTGCGATTAAAAAGGAACATGCCCACGTGACCCTGACTTAGGAAAGTCAATGAATTCGGCTCGAGATAGAATCTGAACAGGAGCAGGTATAAAAAAGAGAAATTTCTGAAATAGCTTCGCTGCCAGGGGATCAAAAACCGCTTAGTTTATCTAAAAATAATCTGATATTTTGGGGAAACACAATTTTCAAAGATAAACAGACTCTGCTAAATAAAGCGGGAAACAGGGAGCTGTTCAAAAGCTGAGAATTAGCTATCTCAAAACGATCAGACTCATGCAGATTGAAATGAAAGAACAAGCATGGCGCACCATCAAAATGCAGAAGCAGTCACCTCAAGAACTGATCGTTGAGTGCTTATTCACCAGGAAAAGGATGGAACCCCTGTTTTGTTTCAATTAAAAACTAGAAAAGATCTTTTGATTACTTGCCGCCCACTCTCAGAAAAACATTTCCTATATATACAAGAGAGGGTGAACAGAGCAGGGGACAATCAATCAAACAACCAAAAACTCAGTCAAAAGACAAAAACACTCAAAGGATCACTTGATCATAAAAATCTCAAGCAAGTTACAACAGACTCAGAGTCTGAAGTACTTCAAATGCAAGAGCTTCTCAGACAAGCTTGCAGAATCATCCTATTTTCCCCCAGCAAAGGCAGTTAGACCCTTGCTCCTGAATTGAATCCCAGTTCATAACTCAACAATAACGAGATTTCTCTCGTTACAAATTTGGTTCAGCAAAAGCCAAGTTTAGCAGAGTTCGAGTTCTCTCAAATATGAAAACCTCAACAAATTTATGAAGAGCCCTGACTTAGCCGCACAGGTACTGTAGTACATCCCCAGCTCAAGTCCAGCCACTTCTGCCCCTTTCAGACTGGAGAAGTCCCAGTTCTGCCCATCCAGAAGCCATCAGGGCTTGAAGTAGATTAAAGCTCTGCCAAACTCAAGCTTTGGCATCGATTTGCAGCCGAAGCCTAACAGTGGAAGCTGTCCAGAGTCCAGCCCAGCACAGACGCACCCAATCCAGCCCAGAACAGAGGCAACTAACCAGGCAGAAATGGAAGCACAGCCCTCCTCTCGTTTTCATGTAGTCAGTTTTCCCTTTTTGAGTCTTGTAAAGGGGAGTTCTGCCTAAAATCAGTTCAATCTGTTATTAGTTGTTCTGGCCAGAACTGCCGGTTTTTATACTGAGATAAATTGTAAAAGTCCTTACCAGTCTAAGGCATAGAAAAGAACTTACTTGGGAGATATTCCTCACCCAAATTCACAATCGTTTGGTCAAAATCAGTAACTTGGGGCGCAAGTTATTTTTACCATAAGTCTGTTAGGGTTGAAAAATTGCTAGCAGTGGCACGCTCAACACATAAAGAAAGTTAATTTACTGACCAAAACATGGTCTTTGAATTAATGGGGAACTTTGCCCTGTCATCTCAGGAAGTAAACCAAAACGGGTGAACAATTTGGCACGCCCAGTGGGACTTCTCAGTATATATTCTACAGTACGTCGGAAGTGTTGGAAGTTCTAGCCAGAATCCACATCGCGCGATGGAACGAGACCAAGCAGCTTTTCGAGAAGGGCCAGACTCAGAGGAAAGCGACGCTAGGCAGTCGGCCCATGGCAGTACAGGAAGCAGGCGTTCCAGAACTGGTTCCAGGAGGCTGAACCAAATACAGGAAGCTGTGTTCCGACAGGAGGTTACATCGCAAAGGAGTCAGGAATCTTTGAACAATATAACAGCCATGATGCAGTGGCAAGTTAACAGGCAGTTCAGGAAAGACCGCGAGGCCGCTATGGCCAGAATTCCAAACCCTGATGCTGTGGTTCAGCAGTTGGACCTCCCCTACGGCCCTCCACCAGGATTGGCATGGCCATATCAAGAGAATCCTCTTATTGCCCAGATAGCTGGAGTACCGGGACCTGAAGAAGTCCAAGCTGTACAGAGGGGAGGAGCCCCTCTCGCCCTGGAGCACGAGGCCCCAGTCAGACCAGGAGGTCCTGCACCAGTTCAGAATCCCCAGAACCAGCCAGAACCACCTATACCACAACCTGTGGCCCCGCAAGATCAACCCCTGCCACTTCTGCCGAGGCGCCAGCTGTGCCTCCCTACAGGCCAAGAAGAATGGACCCCAATCCATTTCCTCCACTAGCAAGGGGCAGAAGAGGCAGAGGGGGAATTAACCCTTTTGCCAACAACGACAGAAACAGACCGGGGGCAAACTGGAGGAACCATCTGGAGGTTGAAGAAGAGGAAGAACATAGGCAAGAAGTTCTGCCTCGACCATACAGAATAGAGCACAGGTTGGATCGTGATCAGCCAGAACAGGGACAAAATCCGCATCCTGTCAATGCTTTGAATGACATGGGGGCATTACAAAGAATGATCAGGGAGATGATGGAGCCGGAGGCCAGAAGGGGGGAAAGGCCGACCTATAGAAAGCAGTACCCGGCTTACATAGACCAGATTCCCTTACCAGCAGGTTTCAAAGTACCAAACTTCACCTTATTTAATGGAGAGGATCCTCATGCCTCATCTGTTGAGCACATAGGCAGATTTTCTGTCCAGTGTATAGCTATAGAGAATAATCCTCTGTTAAAGCTAAGACTTTTTGGGAATTCTCTCTCCGGACAAGCTTTCACCTGGTATACCAGTCTACCAGCCAATTCTGTTCAGACCTGGGAGCAGATGGAAAACGTTTTCCATGACTATTATTTCAGGATCCAGCCAGAAGTCACCATCAGTGATCTTGCCGCTCTCAAGCAAAGCGAAGACGAACCTGCCCAGGATTTCATAACCAGATTCAGGAAACTCAAAATGAAGTGCCGAATCCCTATGGAAGAGAGACACTTCATCCAGATGGCTCAAACCTCCCTTAAGATCTCCTTAAGAAAAAGATTCGATGGAATGCTATTCGGAGATCTGGCAGAACTAGCGGACAAAGCATCCAAATATGAGGAACTGCTGAGGGAGGAACAGCAGAAGAGGAACTCTTCCAAAGGCACATACTACAAGTCCCCTTCTTCCTCAATCCATTTGATCGAAGTAGAGTCAGAAGAAGACACAGAGGGATCGGAAGAAAGAGAGGTTGCAGTGGCAGAAATGGCAAAACTAAAGCATCCTATCAGCTGCAAAGCTCTTACAAAGCCACCAAAGGACCAGAAGCCGCCACCATTTACAGGAGGATTTGTTCCAAACAAACCAACGCAGAACAAGGTGTACTCTTTCGATCTAACCAAAGTCGATGCTTTGTTTGACGAGATGTTGGCGCAAAAGGCGATAGAGACACCTCATAAACTGCCCAAACCAGAGGAGCTTAAGGGAAGACAGTATTGCAGATGGCACAACTCTTGGAATCATTCCACCAACAGTTGCGTCGTTTTCAGAGACGTCATACAAGAAGGAATAACTGCAGGAAGATTGAAACTGGCAGAAAAACCTCCCTCAGTTACGACAGATCCATTTCCCCAGGCCCAAGTTAACATGGTCAATCTAAATTGGCCAGAACGAAGGGAAAATGCCAGTTCTAGCAGGAACAGGAGAACTACAAAGGAGGACTTCCAAAGGCCAAAAGCGACCATCTCGGCTGGGGTAGTACTGTGCAGTAAATGCAAGTGTGAAAGTGAGTTAGAAGTGACTCTAGACAGACAGAACCAGTCCACACATAGCGTGTTTGACCGGATTGGAACGTCACACCACCAAGGCCCAGAGCCGATCCCTCCCAGAAGCAGAGTCAGACAAAAGGATTGTCTTAGGCCAGTTCAGCACCACAGAAGAATGCCAGAACAGCCTAAGGAGGAGATACCAATTAGGATGCCAGGGGATGATAAGCCCTTAGCAACAATCATAGAAGGAAGATGGTATTCCGTCGGAAAAAGCGGCAGACCAACCATGAAATTAACCAGAACTCAGAAGAGAAGAGTTCAGAGGCAATATTCCACCTTCCTCAGAAACAGGAAAGATGCACAGGTGTCGGCAGAGCCAAGTTCTGCCAGAAGAAGAGGAAATCCGGAAGCAAGTCCTCAGGCAGAACAGACAGGACATAAATCCCAAAAGCTGATGAAGACAGAATTGCCACGCGGACCCTCCATCTGTTCAATCTCACCCCCAATCGATCAATCTGAATTTCCACAGGTACAAACTGGAGCCGAGACTGTTCCTAAAGAAGACCAACCAGGCTGGACTGAAGAAAACGAGGAGGAGCAGTTGGACTACGAGCCATCTGCAGAAGATCAAACTGGTTTCCTTGAAACTGGAGAACAAGGAGACTGGACAGAAGAAATGGAATACGACGAAGGAATAGACGAGGAAACCGAAGCCTTCGGTGCAGAACTAGAGAACTTGCTACAAGGAGATCTTGGCATTAATATGGTATTCATCTTATCAGAGAAATTCAGGGCAGCAGAAGGACAAGGAAGTACTCTGGAAGGAGACGTATTCTCACAAGAAAGCTTTGAATGCAGACTTGCGGAAGTAGAGGAAGCGCCAGAACACCAACCACCTGCACTCAGAACAGGTGGAATCGCCATGAACCCACTTGCAGAACAACCTGGCTTCTCAAAACCAACCAGGGAAATGGCCAATCACCTTAGGCCTCTATTCATAACGGCAAACTTTGGAGGTATTCCTATTTCCAAGGTGATGGTAGATGGAGGCGCAGCCATCAATCTTCTCCCCCACAGACTGCTGAGCAAGATGGGCAGAACAGAGAAAGATCTAATCCCAACACGTCTGACCGTTACCAACTTTGCCGGGGGTATCACTAAGACTCATGGAATTCTGGACGTAGATGTTATTGTTGGAACCAAAAAACTCAAAATTGCGTTCTTTGTGGTAGACACTACTTCTACCACCTACAATGCCTTGCTCGGAAGAGATTGGATTCATCAAAGCCTCTGTGTTCCTTCTACTTTACATCAGCAGCTAGCCCTTTAGCATGAAGAAGGTTACATGGAGATAGTAGAGGCCGATCCACGGCCATTTCTGCCTTCTGCCATGTGCTTTGAAGCAAGATACTATCATGATGACCTCGGTCCTTTCACTTTCTTTGGAGTCAACCAGAACGGCCGCCCACACGGTGTCACGGCCCAAAGGCTCATTGAAGACGGTCTGGCCAGTTCTCTTGAAGACTGGAATAGGCCTTTTGTTCTGAACCTCCAGAACTCCCATGTTTAGTCCCAATCAACAGGAAAAGGATCGAGCTGCAACAATCCGATCCATTACAAAAAGATTGTTGATATACTGGGAAGAGAGGAAGCTCACTGCGCAGGATCCAGCCATTAATATGGCAGAATTCACGCATGAAAGCATCGAAGAACAAGAGGAGAGTTCACAGGAGGAAATTTTAGATTTCGCGCCAGCAGCACTAGATGACTCCTTGCCAGAAGTGGAAGATCCGCTACAGGAGATTAATCTAGGGACAGAAGAAGATCCAAGACCTACCTTCATTAGCGCACTACTAGAGGAACCACTCAAAAGCGAGATCGTTGCACTTCTACATGATTTCAAAGATTGTTTTGCTTGGCATTATCATGAAATGCCTGGATTGGACAGGAAACTGGTAGAGCACAAGCTGCCCATCAAAGAAGGCTACCTTCCAGTCAAACAGGCTAGAAGAAGAATGTCCATGGAAACAGAACTGAAAGTCAAAGAAGAAATAGAAAGATTGCTCAAGGCAGGATTCATCAGGCCAGCAATTTACACTGACTGGCTGGCTAATATTGTCCCGGTTCTGAAAAGGAAAACAGGGGCAGTAAGAATCTGTGTGGATTACAGGAATCTCAATGAAGCATCCCCCAAGGATGAATATCCTATGCCAATGGCGGACATGCTAGTAGATGGTGTTGCTCATCACCAAATGTTATCCTTCATGGATGGCAACGCAGGATATAACCAGATTATGGTGGCAGAAGAAGATATTCACAAGACAGCCTTCATGTGTCCGGGGCATCTAGGTTCCTTTGAATACACTGTAATGCCGTTTGGCTTAAGAAACGCAGGAGCCACTTATCAAAGAGCAATGAATTCTGTTTTCCATGATATGATAGGACACTCTTTAGAAGTCTATATAGATGATGTGGTGATCAAATCTCCGGAAGCAGGAAATCATGTATCAAATCTAAGAAAAGCATTTTTAAGGATGAGACAACATAAACTAAAAATGAATCCTAAAAAATGTGTTTTTGGAGTACAAGCAGGGAACTTCTTGGGATTTTTGGTACATCAGAGGGGCATAGAAATTGATAAAAATAAGGCAAAATCCATCATAGAAGCTCAACCCCCGAGAAACAAGAAAGAGCTGCAAAGACTCCTAGGGAAAATTAACTTCCTAAGGAGATTCATATCCAATTCAGCATGAAAAATTCAGCCCTTTTCTTCTTTGTTAAAGCTAAAACAGGAACAGACTTTCAAGTGGGAAGAGCAACACCAGCGAGCTTTTGAAGAAATCAAACATTACCTCTCAAATCCGCTAGTTCTGTCCCCACCAAAGAAGGGCAGACCACTTAAGCTCTATGTATCCGCATTAGAAACATCTGTTGGAAGCTTGTTAGCTCAAGATAACAAGGAAGGAAAGGAACAGGCAGTCTACTATCTGAGCAGAACTCTGACAGAAGTAGAAAGAAATTACTCTGCAATCGAGAGGCTCTGTCTGGCTTTGTACTTCACTGCTATAAAACTCAGACACTACATGCTGCCATTCACCACTTATATCATTGCCAAGACGGACCTAATCAAATATATGCTAACAAGACCAATGTTGAGAGGCAGAATTGGGAAATGGACTCTGGCTCTAACAGAATTTGCTTTCAGGTATGTCCCTCAGAAAGCTGTCAAGGGACAAGCGGTAGCAGATTTCCTAGCCGATCATCCAGGAGAAGAAATTGAAAATATGGATTCTTTGGACATAGCAAATGCAGATTTACTGACAAGAGTTCATGTTTGCCTTAACAATCTCATCTACTCGATTCATCTCACACCATGGAAGCTGTATTTTGATGGATCAAAAACTGACGCCACTTCCGGAGCAGGAATTGTTCTAGAGGAGCCTTTGGGAGTCAGACATTGTTACTCTTTTCAGCTAGATTTCCAATGCACCAACAACAGAGCTGAATACGAAGCTCTAATCATTGGCCTTGAAATGTTGGTAGAGCTCGGAGTTCAGTCTGTGGAAATTTTGGGAGACTCTATGCTTGTTTTAAAACAGATTGCTGGAGAATACAAATGTTTGAATCCTGATTTGGCTGTCTATTTGGTAGCAGCCAGGAATTTGTTGACAGAATTCAGGGAAGCCACTTGGGAACACATCCCAAGAGAAGAGAACTTTGCAGCCAACGAATTGGCTCAAATAGCCACAGGAATACAAATCCCGGAAGACTGTGTACAGAGGATTATTAAGGTAGGAAAGAAGAGTCTGCCATCTGTTCTGACCAGAGGAATGGAAATAGATGTCAATTCTGCCATAATCGCTGAAGATGACTGGAGAACTCCCATCATAAGCTATTTACAATATCCAACCTTGCCTTCCGAAAAGAAAGTCAGAATCATGGCTTTAAATTATCTTATGTGGAATGAAGATTTGGTCCGTAAGAGTAAAGATGAAGTATTGCTAAGATGCTTGGGAAAGAAAGAGTACATGAAGGTCATGGGGGAAACCCACGAAGGGATATGTGGGGCACATCAAGGTGGAAGAAAAATGTGCTGGCTGATCAGAAGATATGGCTACTTCTGGCCAACCATGATGAAAGATTGCATTGATTATGCTAAGGGATGTGAAGCTTGTCAAAGACATGGACCAATCCAGCAGGTTCCTTCGGTTCCCATGAATCCGGTAGTTAAGCCATGGCCATTCAGAGGATGGGCAATGGATCTCATTGGCAAAATTTATCCAGCCAGTACCCAACAGCATTGTTTCATTATTGTAGCCACGGATTATTTTACCAAATGGGTAGAAGCCAAGCCTGTTAAGTCTACCACATCTCAAGAAATCATCACTTTCATAGAAGAACAGATCATACAGAGATTTGGTATCCCAGAATCAATCACTACCGACAGGGGATCTTCGTTCATATCCGGAGATATGTTGAACATGGCAGAAGCGTTCAAATTTAAGCTACTCCAATCCTCTCCTTATTATGCTCAAGCCAATGGACAGGCAGAATCAAGTAATAAAGTGATAATCAATATTATCAGGAAGATGCTTGAGAAAAATCCAAAACAATGGCATGAGAAGCTGTCAGAAACATTATGGGCGTACAGAACTTCAAAAAGGGAAGCAACTGGTATGACTCCATATGCTTTGACTTATGGTCACGATGCAATTCTGCCCATGGAAATAGCAGTCCAATCCCTCAGAACTGCCCATCAACACGAGTTGGTTGGAGAAGACTACAACCAAGCCATGTTGCTAGAACTAGAAGGGTTGGACGCAAATAGGATTGATACCCTGAACAAACTCTTAGCAGGAAAACAAGCTGTGTCAAGAGCATACAACAAGAGAGTCAAAAACAAGAGTTTTGAAGAAGGAGAGATAGTCTGGAAAGCAGTTCTGCCCCTCGGAACACATATAGCTGGTTATGGAAAATGGTCACCGACTTGGGAAGGACCTTTCATAATTAACCAAGTCTTAGGATTGGGGGCATACAGGCTACAGGATCGAGATGGAGAAGTCCATGCTGCGCCAATCAATGGCAAATGGTTAAAGAAATTTTATCCAACCATGTGGGATTCACAAGCTGTGCAGACGGATCCTGGAATAGAAAGACAACAAGTCGAAACTGTTGTTTGATTTTGTTTTAGTTTCAATTCTGTATTAGTGTAATCTTTTTGTTCGCCAACAGAAATCAAAATTCCAAAAATAAAAAGCTTTTATTTTAATAGTCACTTCAATGACTAAGTAGTTCACTACAAATCCGAAAATTAAAAACTAAAATCCTAGTTTTTTAAGGGTCTCCTGCAGACTAGTCTTCTTGATGGAAAGCTCCTTCTGAAGCAGCACCCCTTGATGGATTGAAGCCTCTGCAACTTCCAGAGCTGGCCTAGAAGCTGAAACCATGCTGTGCACAAGGAAGGTAGCCTTGGTCTTAGAACTCAGTCCAGCACCCAGCCTGCGCTGCTCCTCCCTACGTTCTGCTAGCTGTTTCTGGAGCTCTTCAATCTGTTTGTCCAGTCTGTCGGCAGTGGCCTTGGCCTCTTTGTACCCCGCGACCATCCGATCCAGTTCTGCTTTCTGCCTTGCATAATCAGCCAAGTTGGCATCATGAGTTGTCTTGCAGAGTTCAGAGGTCTCGAAGGTAGGTTTGAGATCCTCATAGCGATCGTGAAGGTTGAGCACATCTCTGGCTAGATTCAAACCTATCTCGAGAATTGGCTTGGGAGCCATATTCTGCCTATGCAGGAGGTCCAGATCCTTCATCAGTTGTTCAACAGCTTCCCTGTTGCCCTCCAGTTCCAGTTCAGTGGACTGCCAGATCTTCACTCTCTCCATGGCCTCATCCACCGCCTTGAACTTGGCCTTGCTGGGGGTAGAACTGAGTTTCTCCAGCCTGTCCAGCTGGGCATCCAGGTCCATAGCCTCGAATTCGGCCAGTTCTGGGTCAGCAAGAGAAGCCGTGAGGGATGAAACAGCGCGGGATTGGATAGGCATCTGCAGAATCAAAAAAAATTGTGAATTAACGAAAGGGGCAGAAATGAAAAGGAAGTTCATAACGGGTTGGATACTTACAGCCGCGAAGACAGGCTTCAGAGGGCTAATCACCACCGCTACGGTTCCGGTAGTTCCGGCTACTTCCACCTGAATGAAATACGAGTTAAAAGGAAGCAAGGACAGGGCAAAGCGCGAGGAATGGACAGAAGGAAAATATTACAAGAAGTTACCAAGGGTTCGGATACAGTGGCAGTTAATTCTGCCTCTGACTCTGGAATTGCGGCAGAAAACTCCACCTGCTCAACTGGCCTCGAGGCAGAGTGCTCTGTCAGGCTCATAACCGGAGTTTCTACCTGCTTCACAGGTCCCGATTCTGCCAAAACCTCTATCTGCTCCCCAGACCCTGGTATCACCTGTTCTGACGGAGTTGTAACAGAGACTTCTATTTGCTCTAAAGGCTCGAATGCAGGTGGACTGTTTGGAGCTGCCACAGGGACTTCTGTCTGTTCCACTGGCTCTGAAACAGAATGCTCGAGCTGCTCATCAGGTGCTGGAGCTGCAGTGGAATGTTCAGCCTCCGTGTCATCAAAGGCGGCCAGGTCAGAGCTAGTCAGTTCTACCCTCGGAAAAGCGCGCTGTTCTCGGGCCAAGGCAATGCTCTCTGCAATCACCTCTGGCGGAATCTCCTCCTAGACAATTGAACAGATAGAAATCAGAAGATAGAAAGGAAAAGAGAAGAACATGTTCGAAGAACCAGAATCCAGTCTCACCTCTTCTTCGAGATCTTTCCCTTTCTTCTCTGAAGGATTTTCTGTTGCTGCTCCTTGCTGTTTCTCCTGCTCAACAGCCTCAAAAGCCTCTCGCAGCTCATCATCAGTTCCGGAGGTTTCAGTTGGATCTGCAGCGAGCTCCTCCGTCTCATCAGATTCAATTTCACTCCTCTTCCTAAGTCTTTTAGACCTAGTAAGAGGAGGAGGAGGACTTTCAGCTGCACACAAATGAAAATCAAAAGGAAGAACAGAACAGAATAGGTCAGGAAAAGGAAGATCTAACTACCAAAACCCTACCAGAGGCCTCAGGGTGGACAGTGCTGCTCTGAGCAAGGACACTTTCCTTTCTTTTCTTCCCAGCGGAGGGGGTAGCAATAGCAGCAGCTTGTTCTGCCACGTCATCATCCTCCTCACCAGAAGGAGGCTCCAAATCCCCAGCAGCAATGACGGAAGAAACTAAAGACAGGCAGAATCAGAAAAGTACCAATGAGAAAAAAAGAAAAATTGAAGAGACTTACCAAGTATCTCTCCAGCTTGCCTTGTCCCTCCGCCTATTTTCTTCACCAGGGAAGGACCTGGTATAGACAGAACAGGATTTTAGTCTGAATTCACAAGACAAAGAAAGCAGGAAATAGACAGAATCTCAAAAATACCTTCTATCACTTGAGCATTAACATCTTTTATGGTCCGCACCACGAACTTCTTAGCCTCCGCTTCTGCATAAACGGTCCCAGGGGCCCAGCCTTCAAAGAGAACTGGAAAGGCATCATACGAGGCAGGAAGAACGTGGCATCTAGCCTTCCACCAGTCGTCAAAATCGGCAGAACTGCAGGTGCTCAGCCTCCAGGTAGGAAAGAGGGCGTCTGAAGTATTGTTAATCTTATTCACTGCACACCTAGCAGCTTTGTGAACTTCCAAATCATCCAAATCCCTCCAGGAAGTTCCCCGATTGCAGCTTTTGTAGAATTTGAAAGGAACAACCTGAGGGCAACCAAGCTGTCTTGCGCAGAAATTGGGATGGTAGACTTCTGCCCCCAGATGATAGTTTGGAGGCTTCCCTCCTCCATGGGAAAGGTCCCTCGCCAGGGCAATACTTAGGAATTTCTTCCTAAAGTCTATTCTGTCTGCCTCGTCTTCCGGTTCCTTTTCAAAGAGTCGATGTCCAGGCTGGAACCAGGGATAGGTCCTCCTGATCACTAACTGCCACTGAGCTTCAGACCTCTTGGTGCAATGTCTGAACCACATCAGGTACTCCTCAATAGAACGCTTGGGCACTTCTGCTGATATCAGAGGAAGGGCCAGAACTTGGTCTTCGGGCAGAACTATGTCCGAAAAACGAAGTTCTGGGAAATAAACCTGCAGCCAGATCTGGATCATCCAGAAAGAGCCAGGAGCAGCTAAGTTCAAAGGATCCTCCAGGGTGGCTGTATGTAAATTCTTGAATAGATGGGCCAGAACTGAAGGTCCAAGCCCAACGTCAGTATGATTGTGAAGGGCTTCCGCCAGGTGCCTATACTCAAGCAGAACTGCAGAGGAGCGATTGAGAAACACGAACCTGTTGAGCCAATACAGAAGGAACAGCATGTGCTGTTGGTCCTTGTCCTTCTCCGTGCTGAACTTTCTCAGATAATTGGAGAAAGAACCATTCTGATTGATGACAGCTGGAGAAATGGCAAAAGGCTTGGCCAGCTTCTCTTGATTCTTCCTCCGATGGTAATCACCAACGGCATCTACAGGTCTTCCATGAGGTTTGAACCCAAAAATCTGAGCCATGTCCAGCAAGGTTGGCGCCATTGGACCCACGCGAAAATCAAAAGTGTTGCTGGCAGAATTCCAGAAGCATAGAGCAGCAGCGAGCAGATTCTCATCCCGGGTGATGGACTGTTTTGACAACAGAATTGCATCATAGAGCCCTGCTCTCTTCCAATAAGCTCCATGCCTAGGAAGAAGCTTGTCGACCCAGTCCGCCCATTTCACAGAGCTATTCCTCACTTCACTAGACGGGAACGAGCGGCTCAGATTCTTACTAACCCAGGAATAGGAAGAAAGGGCAGAGTTGTTTTCAAAACAAATGGGAGCTACTGCATCCCTTTTCATCAGCTCCTCCACCTCAGTCGGAACAGAACCAAACCAACGAGGCCCCAGGATTAAAGTATCCTCAAAAAGATGGAGGACATTCTCGTCCAGTTTTTTGCCGATCAAGTGATGAGTCCTGCTCCGAACCTCCATGGCGTGGGCATCAATTCCAGACCCAGTGACATAATCTGGAGGAACTGAAGAGGAGGTGTTCTGAGCACGAGTTCTGGGAGAAGACATTGCAGAGGGAGAGATGAGGAGTATTCGGAAGTGAAAGGGAAGGATTCTGGCAGAAATCGAGTTCTGAGGAAATTAGGATTCAAAGTAAGCAGGAATTAAACTCTGAAGAAGCTAGGTTTTGAGATGAACAGGAACTGGAGGTTTCAAAATTCTTTTAAAAGACTCGAAATCGTGGGAAAAGGGAAGACAAGATGCCATCTGAAAGCTGATAATGACCAGCTAGTAACTAGCTAGTAACTGACCAATTTCCCACGAAGTCTAATTCGTGGTAGGCGGACGTGGCAGACAGGGGTGTTTTATTTTCGGCGCGCACGAATTAAATAGCCGGAAAGAAACATTAAGTTTGGAAACCGTCGTTTTTAACGGTTCAAACTTAATGGGGGCATTGTTTGGGCCCAAATTCGGCGCGCCAAAACCAAAAGCGAAAAGCCCACATCACTTCCAAAGCCGCTTGAGCGATTTCAGTCCACCAGCATGTCCAGTCCATTAAGCAAAACAAACAGGCCAATACCACGTGGCCCAAAGAGCGTTAAGAAACCTGGGCTGCAATGGAACAGTTTCAAGCCCAAAGAAGGAATGATTTTTACGGTTGCGATTAAAAAGGAACATGCCCACGTGACCCTGACTTAGGAAAGTCAATGAATTCGGCTCGAGATAGAATCTGAACAGGAGCAGGTATAAAAAAGAGAAATTTCTGAAATAGCTTCGCTGCCAGGGGATCAAAAACCGCTTAGTTTATCTAAAAATAATCTGATATTTTGGGGAAACACAATTTTCAAAGATAAACAGACTCTGCTAAATAAAGCGGGAAACAGGGAGCTGTTCAAAAGCTGAGAATTAGCTATCTCAAAACGATCAGACTCATGCAGATTGAAATGAAAGAACAAGCATGGCGCACCATCAAAATGCAGAAGCAGTCACCTCAAGAACTGATCGTTGAGTGCTTATTCACCAGGAAAAGGATGGAACCCCTGTTTTGTTTCAATTAAAAACTAGAAAAGATCTTTTGATTACTTGCCGCCCACTCTCAGAAAAACATTTCCTATATATACAAGAGAGGGTGAACAGAGCAGGGGACAATCAATCAAACAACCAAAAACTCAGTCAAAAGACAAAAACACTCAAAGGATCACTTGATCATAAAAATCTCAAGCAAGTTACAACAGACTCAGAGTCTGAAGTACTTCAAATGCAAGAGCTTCTCAGACAAGCTTGCAGAATCATCCTATTTTCCCCCAGCAAAGGCAGTTAGACCCTTGCTCCTGAATTGAATCCCAGTTCATAACTCAACAATAACGAGATTTCTCTCGTTACAAATTTGGTTCAGCAAAAGCCAAGTTTAGCAGAGTTCGAGTTCTCTCAAATATGAAAACCTCAACAAATTTATGAAGAGCCCTGACTTAGCCGCACAGGTACTGTAGTACATCCCCAGCTCAAGTCCAGCCACTTCTGCCCCTTTCAGACTGGAGAAGTCCCAGTTCTGCCCATCCAGAAGCCATCAGGGCTTGAAGTAGATTAAAGCTCTGCCAAACTCAAGCTTTGGCATCGATTTGCAGCCGAAGCCTAACAGTGGAAGCTGTCCAGAGTCCAGCCCAGCACAGACGCACCCAATCCAGCCCAGAACAGAGGCAACTAACCAGGCAGAAATGGAAGCACAGCCCTCCTCTCGTTTTCATGTAGTCAGTTTTCCCTTTTTGAGTCTTGTAAAGGGGAGTTCTGCCTAAAATCAGTTCAATCTGTTATTAGTTGTTCTGGCCAGAACTGCCGGTTTTTATACTGAGATAAATTGTAAAAGTCCTTACCAGTCTAAGGCATAGAAAAGAACTTACTTGGGAGATATTCCTCACCCAAATTCACAATCGTTTGGTCAAAATCAGTAACTTGGGGCGCAAGTTATTTTTACCATAAGTCTGTTAGGGTTGAAAAATTGCTAGCAGTGGCACGCTCAACACATAAAGAAAGTTAATTTACTGACCAAAACATGGTCTTTGAATTAATGGGGAACTTTGCCCTGTCATCTCAGGAAGTAAACCAAAACGGGTGAACAATTTGGCACGCCCAGTGGGACTTCTCAGTATATATTCTACAGTACGTCGGAAGTGTATGTATATTGGAAGTTCTAGCCAGAATCCACATCGCGCGATGGAACGAGACCAAGCAGCTTTTCGAGAAGGGCCAGACTCAGAGGAAAGCGACGCTAGGCAGTCGGCCCATGGCAGTACAGGAAGCAGGCGTTCCAGAACTGGTTCCAGGAGGCTGAACCAAATACAGGAAGCTGTGTTCCGACAGGAGGTTACATCGCAAAGGAGTCAGGAATCTTTGAACAATATAACAGCCATGATGCAGTGGCAAGTTAACAGGCAGTTCAGGAAAGACCGCGAGGCCGCTATGGCCAGAATTCCAAACCCTGATGCTGTGGTTCAGCAGTTGGACCTCCCCTACGGCCCTCCACCAGGATTGGCATGGCCATATCAAGAGAATCCTCTTATTGCCCAGATAGCTGGAGTACCGGGACCTGAAGAAGTCCAAGCTGTACAGAGGGGAGGAGCCCCTCTCGCCCTGGAGCACGAGGCCCCAGTCAGACCAGGAGGTCCTGCACCAGTTCAGAATCCCCAGAACCAGCCAGAACCACCTATACCACAACCTGTGGCCCCGCAAGATCAACCCCTGCCACTTCTGCCGAGGCGCCAGCTGTGCCTCCTTACAGGCCAAGAAGAATGGACCCCAATCCATTTCCTCCACTAGCAAGGGGCAGAAGAGGCAGAGGGGGAATTAACCCTTTTGCCAACAACGACAGAAACAGACCGGGGGCAAACTGGAGGAACCATCTGGAGGTTGAAGAAGAGGAAGAACATAGGCAAGAAGTTCTGCCTCGACCATACAGAATAGAGCACAGGTTGGATCGTGATCAGCCAGAACAGGGACAAAATCCGCATCCTGTCAATGCTTTGAATGACATGGGATCGTGATCAGCAAGAAGTTCTTCTTCGATTTTTTGGTGGCTGGAGCGGTTGATGGCAGTGGAGATCGAGTGGGATGAGAAGGGGAGGAGGAGAGAGTTCTAACGGGTCCGGTGCCGTCACTTGGGGTGGCCTGTGGAGGCGGTGCTGGCCTCCAAAACGTGTGGCTGCACAGTACCAGGGGGGGAGGGGTTAGCGAGAGAGAGAGAGAGAGAGAGAGAGAGAGAGAGAGAGAGAGAGAGAGAAGAAAAATGGTTTTTTAAACAAAACAATTTCGAAAATTACAACTCGGATTCGAGCCCACTAAGTGCCTACAGACTCGTCTCGACGTGCTCAACGCAACGGTCCAATTAAAATCTTCAAATTCCTTCCCGATCAAAAAGTTAACTTTTATACTAATAAAATATTACAGGGGCAAAATACTTTTTTACTTGAATACTTGAATAATTAATTATTAATTTAGGATCGGATTGTTACAAAAATAGCCTAAAAAGCTGGGCTTTGTATTTGGGGTATCGATAAGGCTTGGTGTTGGGCTATTAAGCTTTTCTAAGCTAATAGGGTTACCAAAATAGAGTTGGACTATTTAAAAAATTCATAAATAAATTCAGCCGGTCTGGTTCGATCCGATTTGGTGTTTGAAGGTGTAAAATTGAGATCGGAATCTGTTAACTTTTTACTCAACTTCATGGGGGCGAAAAATACCTCCCATTTTTCGGTCTTGATGCCCACCCCTAAAGACATGGGGTGAAAATAACAGCACTTTAAAACAAAGAAGAGAGTGAGGTGTGACCAGGGGAAAAGAAAGTAGCAATGAAATTGAAGAGCAAACCCAAACTATTGTTTTGAGAGCAAAGAAGCAACAAGGGACATTATTGGGGGTAAAATGGGTATTGAGAAAAGTCAAACTATCCAACTCAGCATGTCCATTGATAACTTTTTGGTTAATTACATTTTTGGTCATTAGGGTTTGGCTCAAATCAAATTAGGTCACTCTGATTTCAATTTTCCCGATTTGGTCACTATAGTTGTAGCTGTTAACAAATCAAGTCCAATGTCTCAATTCCGTCAATTTCATAAATTAAAAATAATTAACTTCAATATAAAATTGAAGTATAATATATTTAAAAATAAATTAATAAGATTAAAACTTAAATTATAAATAAATAAATAAACAAATAACCTGCAGCCATCCCTCCCCTCCCCTCCCCTCCCATCTTTCAGTCTGTTCTCTCTCACCGTCTCCCTCTATTTCAAGGGTACCTGTTTGTGCAAATAATCTCACGGGAGAATATTCGCTTCTAGATCCTTGAACCTTCGATCTTCCTTCTCTCTCTTCCTCGCTTCTTGTAAAATAGATTGGAGTAAATAGACCACACTCGGGGGGTGTTGGTCAAAGGTCCTCCGATGCCTAAGTTAGTTCGAGTGTTTGTAGGAAAACAATAGCTAAGCAAAGGGTACGGAGTTTGTATGGTGTAAACCGGGTGGCCGGAGCCGTGTGTGGTGGCCGGAGCCGTGTGGAGAAAATATGGAGAGTGGAGAGTGGAGAGGGAGAGAGAGAGCTTCAGGTATTTTCTCGGGTTTTGGAGCTAGGTTTAGAAGTACCTTGAATGATGAATAAACCTATCTATTTATAGGAGCCTCGGGGCTAGGGTTTCGTAGAGATTGAGTCGGACTCGATTACATCTCTTTATTATGATAATATCTGATAATTAATTATTCAGATAATATCCCCTTATTGTGATAATATCCGAATTAATGATATTATCTCATTTAAATAAAGATAATATCTGATTTAATTATATTATCTTTATTAATTATAAGATAATACCCTGTAATTAAGATATTATCCCAATTAATTAATTAACCAAATAAATTGGTTTAATTAATCAATTTACGGGATAATCTTCTTTTCCACGTGGCGTGCTCTGATTGGAGACGAAAATATTTGCTCCCAAAAATGCCCCCCAGCTTCTGCATGGCGCTTGTGTGGCATGTAGGAGATGAAATTATTTTTCAAGCTCTCCAACTGTATCTGGGCTTTCTTCTGCGAGTTGGACTCCTTTTGCAGATCGGTTTCCCAATTGGAGTAGGCTTCTGACTGTTCTTGGAGTTGGATTCCCAGTAGGAATGAGCTTGCGATTCCTTCTTGACCCGGGTTGTCCAACTTGTATAAATACAGGGCTTCTCTTCACTCTTTCTCACATCGCAAACTTAACTTCTCTACTTTCTAGCTTGAGAAAGATCTTGGAGAATTTGTACTGCTTGTTGAAGAGAGGAGTTGCCGTGCATCCCAAGGTAAGTCGAGCACGTATATTTTTTCTTCGTCTTCTCTTTTTCGCCGCAAGGACCAGCTAGGTAGGACTAGGCTGGTTGTCGTCGTGATTGGCGGCCGAAGACGGTTGGAGAGGCGGTGGCCGCTGGTGGCTGCTAAGCGAGTATCAGGAGGAAGTTGGTGGTCTGCCCCCTGCCCAAGATGTTGAGAGATGGAAACAGAATGGTCTAGACTCTGATGATCTGCCGGTTGGGCAAGATGAGTGTTCTGCCGAATCCCCTGTTGATGAAGAGGCCAAGGATCCCTTTTACTGAGAAGACTCAAGTAAGAGTTGGTCCCTCGTCATCTGCTCGGGTGAAGTATTCTTCTACAATGTCATCGGCTAATCCAAAGGTGGACAAGTGCAGCCCTGCAGGGGATGTAGGCATGTCTGATCTGCTGAAGACAAACTTTCTGTCAAGCCCGTCCACTTATGTTGAGCTAGTTCATCAAATCCGTCAGGCTGGCGATGGTGGCAAACGTCACGGATCAAGCATGTGGAGCTGCTAAGATCGTGGCTGATCATGTGGATGCTAAACAGGCTGCGGATCAGGGATCCCTTGCTGGCGTCTCGGAGTAGATGAAGACTCATTTATTTCTCTTCAGCTTTTGTAGTCTGCTTTTTTGTTTAGAATAACTGGTCTGGTTTGACCATCTTCTTTTTGTTGGACTCAGGCAGTTGGTCAGTTTGCAATGGAAATTTCAGTTGTTTTTTCCCTAACATCGATCTGCATAGTGTCTTGTGAACTGCTTGAGTGTCTCTGGGTTGTGGCATGTTTGGCATACGTCCGGAGACGTGCAGATGAGAGTGGCCCGTTTGGCCTACGTCCGGAGACGTGTCGATGAGAGTGGCCCGTTTGGCCTACGTCCGGAGACGTGTCGATGAGTGTGGCCCGTTTGGCCTACGTCCGGAGACGTGTAGTTCAAAGTGGCCCGTTTGGCCTAAGTCCGGAGACGTGTCGTTGAGAGTGGCCCGTTTAGCCTACGTCCGGAGACGTGTCGATGAGTGTGGCCCGTTTGGCCGACGTCCGGAGACGTGTCGATGAGTGTGGCCCGTTTGGCCGACGTCCGGAGACATGTCGTTGAGAGTGGCCTGTTTGGCCTACGTCCGGAGACGTGTCGTTGAGTGTGGCCCGTTTGGCCTACGTCCGGAGACGTGTCGATGAGAGTGGCCCGTTTGGCCTACGTCCGGAGACGTGTCGATGAGTGTGGCCCGTTTGGCCTACGTCCGGAGACGTGTCGATGAGTGTGTGGCCCGTTTGGCCTACGTCCGGAGACGTGTCGATGAGTGTGTAGCCCGTTTGGCCTACTGTTCGGTTCATTTTTACACATGATTTTTCATGTTATTCACCCATTATTTTGAGTTAGTTCTTGACATTTTATAGCTTTTTACTTTCTTTTTGTGTTTTCTTGGATTTTACCTTGGTTAGGATGAAAATGAGCTAAAAGTGCATTATTGGTTATAAATTCTGTTTTTGTTCATTTTCGTAGGTCAACTTTTTG
The DNA here is from genome assembly GCA_020521455.1 of Prunus kanzakura. Classification (NCBI taxonomy): domain Eukaryota; kingdom Viridiplantae; phylum Streptophyta; class Magnoliopsida; order Rosales; family Rosaceae; genus Prunus; species Prunus kanzakura. The sequence continues at coordinate 486,856 of BPUM01000129.1, read as the reverse complement.
GCCTGGGATCAACATGCTCTGGTGCTCGGATGAGGTGAAGATCTTCATGAGACTTGTTCCAATGGATGTTAACTACAACATATCCAAATTTGAGCTCCATTGGACAAGTATTGCCTATCCAACCAATCCAACATGTTACCACAGCTCTGGAAATCCGGAATTGTCCAGCTTTTACCTCAAATGTGTCACTTGATTCTTCTTGTTACCATAACACTTGGTAACAAGAATTTACCTTAGTGAAAGAGATATTTTCTGAAGCAATTGGCATCTTTGTGAGGACAAGGCTTCATCATTTGCAAGGGGACAAGAAGACAATAGGTGAAGACTTTGGCAATACAATATTAAAAGTAAAAGCTGGAAAGGAGGAGAGAGGGAAGCAAAGGGAATTGCAATCTGAAGTTAGAGAGGCTTTTGAACGTGGGTAATGAAGGCATTCTATTATTCTACAACTTAGGAGCAGATTTTGGAGCTGGAGAGGAAGCTTGGAGCTAGGGAGCTCAAGGAGGAAGACAAGGGCAACAAAGCAAAGAGTGGAAGAGATTTCCACCATTGAAGACCTTGAGCTCCCATGTTCACAAAATCTGTAACTTCTTTCTAATTTTGTTTTGAGTTTGTATTTGGAATAAGTATGAGCAACTAAACTCCATAGCTAGGGCTTAGGTTGAAGCCCTAAACATGATTACCTTATTGTTTTGATGCTTGAGTGTATAAATTTCTGAATATTGTTGATGAATTTCAATTCACTAAAATAATCTATCCTTGATGTATGTTCTTCCTTGATTGATCACCTTTGAAAGCATGCTTCTTGAGATTGTTGGGATTATGTGTATATTCATGTTTTCCTAAGCAATAGATGGATGGAGTAAGAACCATCCATGTGAATTGGTTTCTTGAATACCTAATGTAAACACCATGCTATTAGGATTCTTGTGATGTTCATATTCTCTTTGAACTCAATGGGTTTTCCTTGTAATTGAATCGAAGTACGAACCATACCTAGGTTCGGTTATGAGGAGGGCACAAGTATTGTAGCACGAACCATGCACTTTACGTATATTAGAGAGAATCAATGCGTCTTGAGCCACGACCCATGGTCTTGATTGCGAACATCTTCATCAACATATTTAGAGTTCATCACTTGAGTATTCATGAAATTGGGTAGAATTGTTTAGGGTGGATTCCGAAACCCTAGTGTTTGTTACATTTTACTTTCACATTTAGATAATTCATCTCTGCCATTCTCATTTAATTTCGAAGTCCATTTACATTCATGCACTAGAAATAGGTCACATGAACCAAACCAAACCACCCCCCCCCCCCCCCCCCAATGTGTGTGTGAGTTGCGTGTTTGACACATTTTGTGTCTTTGTCACTGCATTTAGTTTATTTTCGTAATTGTTTTGGACTTTTGGTCCGCGCTGTGTTCTTGCATTTTCTGTGCTGAATCCAACCGTACAAAGAACGTGAAATTTGGGTAAACGGTTGGAAAGTTATAGGTCAAAAACTGTACAGAGGTCGAAGCTGAAAAACAGGGAAACGAATCTGTCAAAATTGTGATAAAAGGGTGATAGAAAATGCTGTTTGTGTTTTTCTTTAGTTTTCTTGTGTTGTTTCATTTCTTTTACACTTCTTTACTCATTTTTAGTTTCCATTTTGTACTGTTTTTGTGTGTTGTGTAAAATTAGTGTTCTTTACGTACTCAAATTAGAACTTATAGGAAGCCGACAAGTTCTTCGTGGGATCGACCCCGCACTTACATAATCTATACCTCAATAGATTCGTGCACTTGCGGGTATTTTTAATTGGTTGTTTGCACATTAATTTGTGTCCTTTTAGGAATGCAACACCTACGTCCAGAGACGTGTTGATTAGAGTGGCCCGTTTGGCCGACGTCCGGAGACGTGTCGATGTGTGTGGCCCGTTTGGCCTACGTCCGGAGACGTGTCGATTGCTTTTGCGAACACTTCATTGGAAAGAAATGCTTGTACTTGTATTGATGTTGATGTCACTACATTGCTTTATTAAACAAAAGAGATGAGTTGCACGGGTAACATCAAAAATAATTTGGCTTCTGTTCACCCATTTTGATTTGTCTTCTGAGATGATAGGGCAAAATTCCCCATTAATTCAAAGACCATATTTTGGTTAGTAAATTAACTTTCTTTAAGTGTTGAGTGTGCCACTGTCAGCAGTTTTTCAACCCTAACAGACTTGAAAGTAAAAATAACTTGCGCTCCAAGCTATTGACTTTGAACAAACGATTGTGAATTTGGGTGAGGAATATCTCCCAAGTAAGTTCTTTTCTATGCCTTAGTACTGGTAAGGACTTTTGCAATTTTTCTCAGTATAAAAACCGGTAGTTCTGGCCAGAATGGATGATGATCGATTGAACTGATTTCAGGCAGAACTCCCTTTTACAAGACTTAAAAAGGGAAAACTGACTATACAAAGACAAAAAGAGGGCTGCGCTTCCATTTCTGTCTGGATGGTTGCCTCTGTTCTGGGCTGGACTGGACTTTAAACAACTTCAATAGCGAGGCTTCGGCCGCGAATCGATACCAAAGCTTGAGTTTGGCAGAGCTTTAATCTATTTTGAACCCTAGACGGCTTTTGGATGGGCAGAACTGGGACTTCTCCAGTCTAGAAGGGGCAGAAGTGGCTGGACTTGAGCTGGAGGTGTACTGTGGTACCTGTGCTGCTTAGTCAGAGCTCTTCATAAATTTGTTGAGGTTTTCATATTTGAGAAAACTCAAACTCTGCTTGTCTTGGCTTTTGCTGAACCAAATTTGTAACGAGAGAAATCTTGTTATTGTTGACTTATGAACTGGGATTCGAATCAGGAGTAGTGATCTGATTTGTCTTGGCTGGGAGAAAACAAGATGATTCTGCAAGCTTGTTGAAAAGTTTTTTGAATTTGAAATGCTTCAGACTCTGGGTCTGTTGGACTTTGTTTAGGATTTTTGTGATCAAGTGATCATCTGAGTGTTTGTCTTTTGACTGAACTTTTGGTTGGGTTGATTGATTGTGTCTGTCTCTATTCACCCTCTCTTGTATATGTAGGAAGTGTTCTTTGAGAGTGGGCGGCAAGTGATCAAAAGATCTTTTTGATTTTTAATTGAAACGAACAGGGGTTCTATCCATTTTACTCAACGATCAGTTCCTGAGGTGACTGCTTCTGTATTTTTAATGGGGTGTCATGCTTGTTCTTTCTTTTCACCTGCTTTTGCAAGAGTCTGGATTTTTTGAGATAGCTAATTCTCAGCTTTGAACAGCTCCCTGCTTCCTGGCTACCTCCTTTTCATAGGGGGCAGAGTCTGCTTATCTTTGAAAATGGTGCATTTCTAAAAATATCAGAATATCTTTAGATAGACTAAACGGGATTTGATCTTCTGGCAACTGAGTTTTCCCCAGAGACGCTCTCCTTTCATACCTGACCCTGTTTGATCTTTAATTTTAGCCGAGATTATTGACTTTTCCAAGTCAGTGATCACGTGGGACTGTTCTGTTTTGAAGACCAACTTGAGTCTAGTTTTCTTTCGAGCCCATTTCTGATTTTCTTCGAGGCCCAAGTCTTTCCTGATTCCCACTGTCCCCAGGCCTCTTAATGTTTTGGGTCGCATTCATTCGTTTTGATCTGTCCAATTGCTAACGGGCTGGGTGTGATGCTGGGCTGAGAATTTTTTAGAACAGATGGCCTAAATGATGGGGCTTTTTGCTTTTGGTTTCGGCGTGCCAGATTTGGGCCCAAACAGCTTCAATGAAGGTAAGGGAGGCTCGACCGCCTGCTTAGAGGTAAGCTGATAGGTGAGGAGCTTCGTGGATAATACCCCTGGATGTGATGGGCATTCCATTGTCTTAGTACCTCCTTCCCTTAAAAGATGATGTCAGGATCGTCTTCCATGACTGGGTAGCTGGCAACGGCTTGGGAGACGAAAGTCGCTTGCTTGATCTTTCTCTTCTGCTCCCTGGTGGTCAGCCCAGACTCTTGGAGTCGGTTAGAATCGTGTTGATCCGTATGACTTTTTTCGTGGAGGCTCATTGGCAGCAGCATCACAATCCTTGATTTGCTGGATAGACCCAATTGCAAAGAATTCCGTGCAATGGCCATCTCTGACCAGCTCTTCGAGGTGCTTTTTCCAGGCGAAACAGTCGTTTGTGTAATGACCGTGCCCTTCATGGAATGCGCAATATCTACTGGTATCTTTTTTGGCTGGGTTTCTCTTCAAAGGCGATGGTTTCTTCAACCAGGGCATGTTCCTTACTTGGGCTAGGATCTGGTAAATCGGGATAGTGAACTTGGTGTAGCTTTCAGTTGCTAGAGTACCTCCTTCAGGCTGTGATCTGCGCTTGCCTTCATCCTTGTTGTTGCCGTTCATTTGGCTTGCCTGCTCAGCCGGTTGATCTGCTTGCTTGGTAGCCTTCTTTGCAGCAATCCGGTCGTCGTCCCAAAGTGCATAGCGCTCTGCTGTCGCAAAGACTTCTACCAGCGTTTGGCAGGGAGAGATGGTCAGCTCGCCATACAGCTCACACTCAATTGGCAAGCCCCTCTTGAAGGCAAAGGACGCGACTTGGTCATCACATCCTATGATTTTTGCCTTCTCTGCCTTGAACCTCTTGATGTAGTCTCGGAGGGATTCGTCGGACTTCTTGCGCAAGTTGAATAGATGGTCAGGATTCTTCTTAATCGTCCGGTAAGAAGTGTATTCCTTGGTGAAGACATAAGCAAGCTCCTTGAAGCTGCTGATTGACCCGGATGGCAGGATGTAGAACCAGTCCTGAGCTGCTCCTAGCAAAGTCATCGCAAACACTTTGCACATTAATGCGTCTTCAACCTTTTGGAGGATCATAACGCTTTTGAAATGCTTCAGATGACTTTCAGGATCGGAATCCCCTTTGAAGCATGTGAAAGAGGGTGTTGAGAATCGTTTCGGGGGAGCAGCCTGCTCGATTTCGGCTGTAAAAGGTGAGGAGTTTGCTCGGTCTACCTCCATGCGTAATGCATCATCGAAATTTCCGTCAATCCTTAAATCTCGAAGTCGGTTATTTACAAGGTTCTCAACATATTCCGCACACACAGTTGGTCGGTCACGCTGGTGACTTTCGCGATTTGGATGACGTTGATTGACTTCCTCGTTGGTTTGCAAAGGTCGACCTTCTTGGCTATGCTGCCTAGGCGGCGTTTTGGTAGACTGCGCTTGCGAGAAATTTCTTGTAGCATGTCGACGGGAATTGGTTCTTCGGGAGTGGGTGGCGGAGCGCCTTTCTTCACGATCCTCACTGTGAGGGTCGTCAGGTTAACCTCCCTGGGGGCCTGGCCTTTCGTGAACATTGGTCCTTGAACTCGATCTGGATGAGAAACTTCGTCTGCTCTGAGTGTGGCTTGCTGATGCTTGCAACATATCAGCAAGTTGATCACGTTGTTGTCCATCTCCTTGTCTGCTTACTCCTGCTCGACCTGCTCGGTACCCATCAAACTGCATATCAGCGCGTTCGTCCATCCTTCTCTCTTCGCCCTGTTGTCCAAGGCCAAGGTTTTGAGCCAAGTTTATTTGGTTGAGGAGCTTCCTCATCAAACTGTTTTGGTCATCCATTCTCTGAGTTAGCTGGTCAACTCTCAGATTGAGGTCTACTTGACTTCGTGGATCGGGAGGAGAGAAGTGTGTGGAGCCCAATTGCACACAGGCTAGGGTTTCAGTAGAGGTGTGAGCGGGAGCGTGCGTCGAGCGTAGAGGCAATGGATGAAGTTACTCTAAGATTGGGCCAAAGTCAGCAGCGGTAGCGAGCCCACCCTGATGGGAGATTCCTCCATGCTCGGCGGTAGTGCTATGAAGGTGGCTAGATCCGGCCACGGGGCCTTGAGATGGTACGATGACGGCTAGTGCAGTGGTCCCAGCTGCGGGTCCGGCAGGTGGCACGGTGGTTCCAGTCACACGGGGTGGCTGTTGTGGTGCGGCAGCAAGGGTTTGCTGCTGGTTCATGGCGGCTAAAGGTGGTGGTGCCACCATGTCGATCGCTTGATCGTGGGAGGAGTAGCTTTGGGCCGTCACGGATTGAGCCATCGCAGCGGTCTTGCTCCTCGTGCGCTTGCTTCCAACCATGGTTGTTTGGAAGGCTTCGGTGGATTGGAAAATAGGAGGAACGGATTCCTTGAGCACGCATTGAGTATAACTCGTGCTCTCAATGAAAGCACCAAATGTTTGTGCAAATAATCTCACGGGAGAATATTCGCTTCTAGATCCTTGAACCTTCGATCTTCCTTCTCTCTCTTCCTCGCTTCCTGTAAAATAGATTGGAGTAAATAGACCACACCCGGGGGGTGTTGGTCAAAGGCCATCCGATGCCTAAGTTAGTTCGAGTGTTTGTAGGAAAACAATAGCTAAGCAAAGGGTACGGAGTTTGTATGGTGTAAACCGGGTGGCCGGAGCCGTGTGGAGAAAATATGGAGAGTGGAGAGTGGAGAGGGAGAGAGAGAGCTTTGGGTATTTTCTCGGGTTTTGGAGCTACGTTTAGAAGTACCTTGAATGATGAATAAACCCATCTATTTATAGGAGCCTCGGGGCTAGGGTTTCGTAGAGATTGAGTCGGACTCAATTACATCTCTTTATTATGATAATATATGATAATTAATTATTCAGATAATATCCCCTTATTGTGATAATATCCGAATTAATGATATTATCTCATTTAAATAAAGATAATATCTGATTTAATTATATTATCTTTATTAATTATAAGATAATACCCTGTAATTAAGATATTATCCCAATTAATTAATTAACCAAATAAATTGGTTTAATTAATCAATTTACGGGATAATCTTCTTTTCCACGTGGCGTGCTCTGATTGGAGACGAAAATATTTACTCCCACAGTACCAACAACAAGAAGAAGCACCAGAAGAAGAGGACGAAGAAGAAAGTTGTTAATTGTTGTTTAATCGTGGAATAAGAGCCCAAAATCCCAACCCTCCCAAAGCTCACCAAGTCCCAAATTATCTCTCTTTCGTCATCCCTCTTCATCAACGCATCCTGGGCCCTGCCCTCTTTCGCCAAGGAGATAGAGAAGGCACCCCTCTTCAACTTTGACCTCACCCTCCCAATTCAAATGGTGCAGTTCCTGCTTCTCATGGTGGACCTAGACAATGAAGCTGCCCTGAGAGATGGCAGAGGGGGAGACGAAGGTAGAGTGAGAAGGATGTGCAGGTTATTTGTTTGTTTGTTTTTTTTATATTTAAGTTTGAATCATATTAATTTCTTTTTAAATATGTTATACTTAATTTTATATTGAAGTTAATTATTTTTAACTTAATATGAAATATTTTTTTAATTAATGAAACTGACAGAATTGAGATATTGGACTTGATTTGTTAACAACTGAAACTACAATGACCAAATTAGGAAAATTGAAATCACGGTCGCTAAATTTGATTTTGAGCCAAACTTCAATGACCAAAAATGTAATTAATCCATCATTTTTTTATAAAAAAAACCCAAACTATGAATCTGAATTGATCTTTAATAAACCCATGGGTTTTTTCCAGTGAATGCTTCATGTTATGGGTTTAAATTAAATTTTTTATTTTAGAAATAATGATGGGTGGAAAGATTGTGCTATTTCAAATTTACACAGTGTGTGGGAAGATAGATGATAGAAAAATAGGACATAAGTGGAAACAGCAGCACTCTAAAACAAAGAAGAGATAGTGAGGTCTGGCCGGGGAAAGAAAATTAACAATCAAATCGAAGGGCAAACCCGAACTGCTGTTCCGAGAGCAAAGAAGCAACGACGTCGTAGGGCGGGAAAGAGATGTATGGGGCAGGAGGAGACGAGGAAGAGGGCATGGGAATGGGAAGTGGAGGAACAGGGATGATGAAGAAGATGATGACCAGTCCTGCAGGGGGAGGGTCAGGACAGTGGGCCCCAGAGGAGACGAGGGAGCTGATCGCCATCCGGGGAGAACTAGAGATCAGGAACTCCAATTTGGCGAATCGCAGCAAGGCGCTGTGGGAAGCAGTGAGCTCTAAGATGGCCGAGAGAGGCTTCAACAGAACCCCCGAGCAGTGCAAATGCAAGTGGAAGAACCTCCTCATTCGTTACAAGGTATGAATTTTCAGAATTCACTGTACCACAAAAATACCCAATTGAATTATTTTAGGGTTTTGGTAGGGTTTAGGTTGAAATTCACATAACAAACAATAGTTAGTAACCCTAATTATTCAGGGGAAGGAGACGTCTGATCCGGAGAGTGGGCGGGAGTGTCCCTTCTTTGAGGAATTGCAGGCAGTGTTTACTGAAAGAGCAAATAATATGCAGCGCTTACTTCTTGAATCCGAGACGGGTTCAGCCCGGTCCAAGAAAATGGGGAAGAGGAAATTGAGGCCGGGCCGATCCTCGGACGAGTTCTCAGAGGACCCAGATGAAGAGGATGAGGATGATAAGAAGAGGAAGGGTGAAAGAGTAATTATGCCAAAAGCAACCAATTCTGCTAGTGGGACTAGTAGTAGTAGTATCCAGGATATGCTTAAGGCGTTTTTTCAGCAGCAGCAGAGGATGGAGATGGAGTGGAGGGAAATGATGGAGAGGCGGGAGCAGGAGCGGCGGATGTTTGAGCAGGAATGGCGGCAGAAGATGGAGAAGGTGGAGAGGGAGAGGTTAATGGTGGAGCAGGCTTGGAGGGAGAGGGAAGAACAGAGAAGGATGAGAGAAGAGAGCAGAGCTGAGAGGAGAGATGCCCTGCTGACCACTCTCTTGAATAAACTTATCAATCAAACTAATTTTTAACTCTCTGAATTGAATATGGATTTTGGGTTCATCTTGTACTGGCTTGAGTATGGAAAGTTGGATACTAATTTACGAATTTGTTTAATCTAACTGAAAGTTAGAATTGTGATTTGGAAAGTTGGTGTTGGGTTTATTTGCAGTTCTTGGCAGAGAGTTCTGGGGTTACTACTACTGTACATTTCTCTGTTACAAAATACCAGAAAGTGCTCATTGGCAGAGAAAAGCGGTTATATTTTTGTAGTTGCAAATGGAGATTGGAGATTGAAGGGTGAATTGTGTAAAAATCAAAAGATCTTTGAGATTATGGTGAATGAGACTGCATAAGGGTTGTAACAAGAGTTTTTTAGTATGAATTTTCTGAATCATTCCCAAATGTGGTTAGCTCTGAAAGCTGAGTTTGTGCAGCAGCTGTTGCTCCTCTTCAAAGAAGGAGATAAATGGGATGGAGTTTCATTATTTCTAACCCAGTATCCCATCATATAAGCTGGAAACATAGAGAAAAAGTTGATGTAATCCAACATTAAACAAAATCAATACAGATCATCGACCTTTCTGCCCATTTAGCATTAATATTACTTTGTACTTTGTGATTAGCTCTCCTTAGCTTGGCAAAAAAAATTTGCAGCATTGTCAGAAATCAATTATAGATTTTTTTTATAAAAATTTAATTTTTTTATTTATTTATTTATATGAAGAAGCACTCTAAGTGCTTGGTTTTTCAGGAATCACTTAGATTAGTTATGAAAATTTCAACAGTTTTATAATAAAAATGCGTTTACTAGAAGTGTTTATGAGCAGAAGTGTTTTTTAGAGTAGTCCCAAACAATCTCAAATTTTTTTGATTTTATAATTTTTTATCCAATTTCTTCTTGTTAACTTCTTTGTTTTACTCTTTCCACTCTTCTTGTTATTATTGAAAGGTTGGTGTCGGCTCCTAGTCTTAATTCGAGTGACCAAAAAGGGAAAGTATTTAATTGGTAACATGAGTTAGACCTGAAGAAGACATGTTCTCATATCACTCAATTTATGTTATCTATAACTCAGATTATAATGGAAACACAATTTGAGCCAAACAAGAAAAACTCGAGTTCTTTTTTTTATTTTTTATTTTTATTTTATTTTTTGGTCAGAACGACAATGCTACTTCATTCATCATTAAAATAAGAGTTTACATCAGTTGCCAACGAGTTAAGCAACCACTGAGGGGGAAAGCCCTCCTACCTACACAAACCATAGTTTTTAGACGCAAAGGCAACAACTAAATGCGTCACTTTATTACTTATTCTATAGGATGTTATCGTTCAACTCGAGAGTCAGAACAACGGCCCCCTTTCAACATATCAATCATGAGCTTAGAGTCAGACTCTCGCAAAACCCGTTGCCATCCATAATCCACTCCCGCACACAGACCAACCCGTAAGGCCTCAGCTTCAGCAAGCTAACGCCGAGCTGCATCGAACACCACCTTCTCCCCCAGCCCCTTCGAAACTGCCCAACTCATCATGTATCACCCAACCCCATCCACCACGCAGAGTTTGTGATGTCCATGCCCCGTGGTAATTAATTTTAGCGAAAGCCATCAGGGGGCAAGACCATTATTGAGTGACCATACTCTGTTGCGCCCCTCCTTCTCCATGGGGGGTTGTATGCTCCGCTATCTGATCCGTGGCTTGCAAAAATTCGACTTGCTGTCTTGTCATGAGATCCACAGCCTCTGCTGGGTGAACCGAGGTCTCTTCAAAGACCAAAGTATTCTGGCATTCCCCATAGCCGCCAAAGACCATATGCAATTAAGCTAAGTAGTCCCTCCCGGTCAGTATCCTGTGCAAAATGATCACACAGCTCCAACCAAATGTCCGCAAAGGTCCCAACCTGCAACGACCGAACATCTAATTGAATAGGGCAAGCAAACTAGAACAGCCGAGCATAGTTGCAGTGGAACAGAAAAAATGAATTCGTATTTCAGATAAAATATCCATGTCCTGCCATGTATGACAAAGTGGATTCGTCAGATTTGATTTTCTATAATATATAGCATTTGTATTTACCATTATATGCGGTGGCATGTTATACAACCATCCACAAACACAATATATCATCTTATCCATAGTTCTACGGGAATCAGGTGGAATCAGCCTTTCAAACGGCGATCATGTATGACATACTCTTTTTCATCTGTCTTTATTCTTTTCCTAGGTGTGATCGATACGTTTAGCTACTGGTTATAAAAATATAATACATTTTTTTAATTGATTACTGTGCTTGAATAATGACCTATGGCTCTTTTCAACTATTTTATACTATTAGCAAGATGGGCATCCTAGATCAACCTGCATACCTCGCCGCCTCAAATTACAGCGCACAACAATATAGTTCTAACAGCATCTCCATACAAAGTGACGAATCTTGCCCGCCACGTTTAGTTCCCAGATTGATCTCCATAGTCGTCTTCCACCCTTATCAGCACTAGTCCCTCCATCTCCTTTTCTCCCTATAAGGCCATTGGAATCCAAGTCCATTGAAACTCGATACCCTGACTTTATAGTATAGAGACAATTTTTTTGTGAAATGCCACATCAAACGATTCGGTCATCCAAATCGACTAATCTCCATGGCCAGAATGGAGTCAGCCTCCTCCTGATTAAATAGACTACATATTTAATACACATCCCATTGGCGCAAAACAAGATCAATAAGGTCCGATAGCCTTTCTGGCAACAAATGTGATGGTGTTATGACCTCAAAGTAGTACGGCACCGGCAACCAAGGATCTCATAGTACATTGACTGAATGTCCGTCCCCAATTTGCCATCATAGACTCGCCAACAGAACATGTCGCCCTTTTATAATGCTTCACCATCCCCATGACAGACCCTTTCCAAGTTGTGCCTCTAGAAAAGAACCATTAGGAAAATATTTCGATTGCAAAACCTGATGAAGCAGCGAATTCGACTGTGATAGTACGTGCCAACCAATCTTGGCAAGCATGGCTCGGTGAAAACAAAATAGATCCTTAAAACCCAGCCCCCCACATTCCTTCCTTTGTATTAGCTTCTTCCACTTTGCCTAATGTAACCCCTTACCAATTCCTTGGCTACCCCACCAAAAGGAAGCGAGAGGTCGAAGGATATCCTCACACACGCCCTTCGAAAGTAAGAAGCAAGACATAGTATACGTAGGGAGCGCAAGTGCCACAACTTTCAACAAAACCTCCTTACCTGCCATTGTCAGAAAATTATCTGCCCACCCATGCACACGGACCGCCACATTCTCCCTGATCTTTTCAATCATCTCCTTCTTTGAGTGCCCAAACTCATATTTGAGTCCCAAGTATTTCCCAAAACCCCCGTCCATGGGGAATGTTTAATTGTCTTGCCAAACAATCACGAGCTCCTTGCGAAAAATTAGTACAAAAACAGAGAGAACTTTTGTCAAAGTTAACTTGCTGACAGGTTCCTTTTTCATACAAATCAAGGATGTTATTAACCATATCCACTTCTCCTTTAGTAGCTTTACAAAATAAGATCAAATCATCTACAAATAAAATATGGGAGAGAGGCGGGTTGCTACTGGCCATCCTAATACCATGCAACAAGCCCCTCCCCGCAAAGTGATGTAGCAGCGAAGTCAGTCCCTCCGTGCAAATCAAAAACAAATATGGGGACAATGGGTCCCCTTGCCGCAAACCTCGTTGGGGCTGGATAAAACCAGATGGTGTACCATTCACCATAATATTGTAAGATACAGTAATGACACACCCCATCACCCAATCGCACTAGCGGTTCGCAAAACCCAGCTTCCGCATCATGGCTAGCAGAAAAGGCCACTCCACACGATCATATGCTTTCGCCATATCAAGTTTAATTACTACATCATACTCCGACCCACATGTATTTGTCTTCAACGAGTGGAGCACTTCATGGACAATCAAGACATTATCCGTTATTTGCCTACCAAAGACAAACGCCGTCTGATTCGGACTGATAACATGGGGAAGCACCCATTTCAAGCGGTTCGTTAAGACCTTCGAGATCACTTTATATATGACATTACGTAATGAAATCGGTCGTAGTTGCATCATTCGAGTGGGGCTCGCCACCTTTGGGATTGACACAACATGGGTATGATTAATTTTTTTCAAAATATGCCCAGTTCAAAAGAAAGCCAAAACTACTTCCACCACATCATCTCCCATGATGTCCCAATAATTATGATAAAAACCACCAGTGAGACCATCCGGCCCAGAGGCATTGGTTGGAGGTATTTGGAATATAACCTCTTGAATTTCTACCGCCATAACTTCCTGGGTGAGTTCACAATTTTGCTGCTCTGACACTCGATGATCCACACAATTAATAATCTCATCAAACTGGAGAGGCAAAGAAGATGTAAAGAGCTGTTCAAAGTACTTTACTGTGATGCCTTGTATCTTCTTTTCATCTTCATGCCATTCCCTCACCTCATCCTCCAAGCCTCTAATTTTATTACATCCCTGCCGCGTCACAGTTTTGGCATGAAAAAAATTCATGTTATTATCACCCTCCTTAAGCCATTGGACTTTGGATTTCATCTTCCAATACACTTCCTCTTCTTTAAGAGCCACTTTAAGATCTCGCCAAGGTGAACCGCCCGAACCATGCTAGGAGTGACTGCTTCAATCCATACAATGCCTTTTGTAACTTGCACACCACACTCGCTTGAGTAGATGTAGCATATTCAGGTGGAATGTCCATGTACACTTCTTCTGTGAGTTCTCGATGCAAAAAGGCATTCTTCACATCAAACTGGTAGAGTGGCCAGTCAAGATTGGCTGAAATAGACAATAGCACTCAAACAGTGTTAAGTTTTGCAACATGGGCAAAGGTTTCTTCATAGCCGATGCCATAAGTCTGTGTGTATCCCTTTGCAACAAGTCTTGCTTTGTATCGTTTAATAGATCCATCAGCATTGTGTTTCACAGTGAACACCCATCTACATCCAATTGTTTTTTTTTCCTTGTGGTAACGTCTCCAGTGTCTATGTCCGATTTTTCTCCCGAGCTTTCATCTCTTCTGACATTGCTTGAGCCCATTTTGGATCGTTCATTGCTTTAGTTACCTTTGTCAGAATGTGGATAGCAGATAATTAGTGCACAAAACCCTTAAGAGGTTTGGATAATCTTTGAGTGGACACAAAGTTTGCAATTGGATATTTTGATGTCTTGCCATTATTAGGGGAATACCGATTTGGTGGTTTTCCACGGTTCTGCCTGAAAGGTAATTGATATCTAACATAATTATCAACTAAATTCATAGGGGTAGAAGGAACGTTTACCTTAGGGATATTCTCGGGAGATTGGTCCATTAGTATTGTTGGTGGAGAAGGGGAGTTTTCAGCTTCAGGGTCTCCAGTAACAGGATCATGCTAAAAGCGATCGATCATTGACATCTGGCGACCGATCGCATTTGGGCATAGAGGGACATCGTCTTGCAAACCCTGAAGTGATCAATTGTTGGTGTTTGAACGATCGATCTCTTTTGAGTTGAGAGGAACATCGCATTTCAAACCTTGAAGCGATCGATCATTGGTGTTTGAGCGATCGAGCTCGTTTAGGCTGAGAGCAATTCCTCTTTCTTCCAGGGTACTCCAATTCTACTCTTCACTTCGTTTCTCCCCTTGAATAGTAGAATGAGACATCGGCTCATGGAAGAACATCTCAGATTCCATAAAGGTGACATCAAAAGTAACATAGGTGCGATGAGTTGGGGGATGATAGCACCAATATCCTTTCTAATGAGCAGCATACCCTACAAAAACACATCGGAGCGCATCCAAAAATCCATGGTGAAAGCATCAAAATGAGTGGCAGAGGCCCATAGTGGGCAAGCATTTGGAGCGAAGTCTGGAAGTCTAAGACTTGGGAAGGCATACTGTGGGAACCAAATTAAATCAGAACCCTAGGTCAAATAATTCCTTCCATTTGGGGATTATTTGACCTAATTGGGAATTACTCAACCTAATTGGGAGTTACTCAATTTAATTTGGGGTTATCCAATTAAATTGAGAGTTACCTAATTAAGTTGAAAACTGATTTGATTCCTACCACATTTCCCAATTAAATGAGGAGTTACCTAATCAGATTGGGAATTGATTGGACACCTACCACAATTAGGGATTTGATTTAAATCCCTAAATACACCAACCTCACAAACCTCGTCGAGGCCCCCTATAAATACTTGGCTACGCACAAAGATTGAAGTACATCAGAATGACTACTAAAACTCTGTAGAGATCTTCCCCTCACAAACCCTAGCCACCTCCTCTCTCTCTCTCTCTCTCTCTCTCTCTCTCTCTCTCTCTCTCTCTCTCTCTCTCTCTCTCTCTCTCTCTCTCTCTCTCTCTCTCTCTTTTACATAAGGCTCCGGTCGCCCGGTTTACACCATAAACATATCTCCGTACCCTATTAGCTATTGTTTTCCATACGATTCAATTGAACTAATATAGGCATCGGAGGGCCTTTGGCCAACACCCCATGGGTGTGGTCCCCTTATTTGTTCTATTTTGCGGGGAGAAAGAGGCAGCGAAGAAGAAAGGGGAATCTTTCCAATCAAATATTCTCGTGGGGAAATTTGCCCCCCCAAATTGGTGCTTTCATTGCGAGCACGAGATATACTCAAAGCGTGCTCCAAACCTATTTTTCAAACCACCGAAGCCTTCCAAACAACCATGGTTGGAAGCAAGAAGACGAGGGGCAAAACCACCGCGATGGCTCGATCCGCGACGGCCCAAAGCCACTCCACCCACGATCCCGCGATCGACATGGTGGCACCACCACCTCTCACCATCGTGCCACCTACCGGACTTGTAGTTGAGACCACCGCACCGGCCACCACCGTCACCATGTCAACCCAAGGCCCCATGGCTAGATCTAGCCACCTTCATGGCGCCGTCGTCGAGCATGGTGGTACCTCCCATCAAGGTGGGCTCATTGCCGCCGCTAACTTGGGCCCGATCTTGGAACAACTACAAGCATTCCCTCCATTGCCTCCACGCTAGACGCACTCTCCTACGTACACCTCCCATGAAACCCTAGCCCGTATGCAGTTGGGCTCTAAACACTTCTCTCCTCCCGATCCACGAAGTCCACCAGACCTTAATCTGAGAGTTGACCAGCTAGCTCAGAGAATGGACAACCAAAGCAATTTGATGAGGCAGCTCCCAACCAAATCAATCTGGTTCAAAACCTTGGCCTTGGACAACTGGGCGAAGAGAGAAGGACGGACGAATGCGCTTATAGGTAGCTCAATGGGTACCAAGTAGGTCGAGCAAGAATAAGCAGACAAGGAGAGGGACAACAACGTGATCGGCTTGCCAACATGTCGCAAGCATCCGCGAGCCACACTTAGAGAAGAAGAAGTCACCCATCTAGATTGAGTTTAAGGAACAACGTGCGCGAAAGGCTGGGCCCACGACTTGACATCCGCGCTCGCCTGGGCCCGAAGGAAAATGTTCTTCAAAGGCTAGGCCCAGGGAGGTCAACCTGATAACCCTCACAATGAGGGGCATGAGGAAAGGCGCTCCGCTGCTCACTCTCGAAGAGTCGATTCTCGTCGACAAGCTACAGAAAAACCTTCGCAAGCGCAGTCCACAAACACGCCGCCTAGGCAGCGCAGCCGAGAAGCCCGAACCTTGCGAATCAACAAGGAGGTCAATCAGCGTCGCCCAAATCCCGAAGGTAGCCAGCGTGGCCAACCGGTAATGTGTGCGGAAGATGTTGCCAAGCTTGTGAATGACCGACTTCGAGACTTGAAGACCGGCAGGAACTTCGAAGATGTACTACGGAAGGAGATGGACCAGGCGAACTCTACGCCTTTCACCCCTGAAATTGAGCAGGCTACTCCCCCGAAGCAGCCCAAGACTAGTTCTACACTCTACCATCCGGGTCGATCAGCAGCTTCAAGGAGCTGGCTTACGTCTTCACCAAAGAGTACACCTCTTACCGGATGATCAAGAAGAACCCGGATCACTTGTACAACCTACGCAAGAAGTCCGATGAATCCCTTCGAGACTACATCAAAATATTCAAAGCAAAAAAGGCCAACATTGTAGGATGTGACGACCACATCGCGTCCTCTGCTTACAAGAAAGGCCTTCCAACTGAACACGACTTATACTGTGTGAAACAACCTGACCCAAATTTCACTTTGGAATCCGGGTCGAATCCTATTTAAACGGACACCTGGTGGCCATGGGTCGAAAATGACCAAAATGTCCTGAAAAAAAAACGCACAAACCCTAAGGCCCTAACTCGTGGCTGCACCTGATAACTGTAGGCTGCCTACGTACCCTTGCTAAGGGATCAAGCCACACGTAGTTCTTTCCTCTGTTCCTGATCTGCAACTGGTTTGTTTACGGTAAAACTCGCTCTAGGGCTGACAATCCTGGAGTAACCAGGACTCCCTTTTACGATCCGTCAAATACTATGCGATCCTGGAATTACCTAGATCAACATACCAGAACATGACTACGATCCAACGGTTCAAACCTGCTGAACCCGTAAATCACACACTAGGCGAGATCCGTTCGGGGTTCAAACGTTATCCGAATTAAGATCCGCAAAATCCTACGCGCTCATGGGGACTAGAAGATTATTGTAGGACTGACTGTGGTCCCCACCCTGCTACCCACGTGCCGCCACACTAGCCGGCAGCGAGTGGTGCCTAAAGCGATAACGCTTCGTCGGAAAAACTCCGAATCACGGCTCGAGGTTCCTACCCTAGGTGTAACACCCTATTTGAAGCCACTTTTGTTCTTGGACTTACCCCAAAAACTGAACAGAAGTGGCCGGAATCGCACCCTCAAAACCGGCTGAAACCTAACTTAACAATCGAAGTATTTACGCTTAGAATTTCTGAAATCCTACCCAACTAGCAGCTAGATCATGGAAAATAGCTAGAAAACCATACCTCACTCGTCTGATTTGGTGGCCGGAGGTGTTCGAACGAGCTCCGTGAAATTCCACCAAAAAACTGTCCAAACCGCCCTGTTTCGTGGCGGTTTCCGGCGACCACGACTGCGGATCCAGGCTGGGATGGGCTGAGACTGAAAGAGGGGAGCGAGGTGGTTCGTTTGGCACTGGTCTTGCTCGATTTGGTGGTCGAGGCTGAGAGATATCCCCTTTGGAAGTCAGCTGGTCGAGCTCTCCTCCAAACTCAGAAATTCTGGGTTTATAAAAAGCTGAACTTCGAAATATTTACGGTTATGCCACTAAATTTCTTTTGATCGCCATTTCTTCGTTACAACTCCAATTTGACTCCACTACATGTTTACGGACTCGTTTCGACGTGCTCTACACAACGGTGCAATCAAAATTTCCAAATTCCTTCCCGAACTTAAAATGACCTTTTTACCCCCTTCTTAATATTAAATAATATTTTACTTTTCAAATACCTTAATTAATTCAAACCATTTTATTGTATTATTTATTTCAAATTTATTTTCTCACTTAAACTTATTTCCTCTTATTTTAATCATTTAATCATTCCTGGGGTAAAATTGTCCTTTCCCTGAATAATTTAATATTTAACTATTAATTTAGGACCGGGTTGTTACAATCTACCCCCTTTATAAAAATTTCGTTCTCGAAATTGCATATCTGTCACTCGAAGAGGCAAGGATATTGGGCTTGCATTCGTTCCTCGAGTTCCCAAATGGTACCTTTCTTGGCTTGACCTCTCGGGAACTCAACTTTCCGAGCTTCCCATATCTTACGAGATGAAACTTTGATCCGAGGTTCACTCGATTTCAAAACATTCCAAATGCTAGCCTTTAAAACATGAATATCACCTAAACGTAAACTTAAATACCAAGACTCTAGTACATCTCCCGACTTTTGTTCGCTATTAATGACTCAAGTTCCCTGATTAAGTCCTGATGAAACCAAATTTGGAACCCCAAGCAATACTATACGTCCTCTTGCCTCTAATTATTCCTCATAGTTCAATGCTTTTGGATACTTCAGCATCAGAGACTCTCTTGGAGTCAAAAGAAGTTGCAACCATGTTGATAGCCAAGTCAAAAACTCCGGCTAAGCAAATAGAACAAGTGAAGTCTCCTTCTCCAGCTAAGAGTATCCTTAGATAGCTGCTGTAATGCTTAATCTTCCTCTGTAGGTATAAAAGACTTGTTACCTTATTAGATAGGATTTCTAGGCTCAATTAAACATTACTCACTAATGATATCCTCGACCTTTACAATTGTCAAGTCCACTACCAAGCTCTCTACCTTTAACAATTAAGTGGAAACCTAGCCAACCCGAACAACACGCATTCATATATGTACTTAGACAATCGTTCACACATTAATCCAAACATCCTTTCGCTGAAGACAGTGAAACTGAAATTTAATCTACCACTTTGGTGTACGAGCCGCACCCTGTGCATGTTCGACACCTGGTGGGTGCCGGGCACAAATAACCAAAATACCCTTCTAAACCAAATCCAAAGAATTTCAAGCTCGACTTCTGCCGAAAATTCGGCAGAGTCTCCCCTATAAATGAACATTTTCCCAAAAAGTTTCACCTGTCAAACAAGCATATATGACTATAACCCAACTGCCAGCATGTATCGAATTATATCCAAAAGGAGTCAAGCATCGTAGCACTCAAGTCTCAGGTTGCAACAATTCAATTAAATCAATCTGCTCATAAGATTCATCTCAACTTTCAAATCAACAATAATACTCTGGTAATCTCACTCAGCAGCATGTAAATTAAAATATTTAAAAGCATATAATAAGGTACTGAACTCATGCATTCCTACTTATACATAACTTACTAAGCAGTAATCTTGCTGAAAAACATTTAATATAAAGTTCATCCTGCTCTATAATCCTTGCTGGACTCAAGAGACATCTGGTCAACCTAATCCACAATTCTGGCTCCCACAGTCCGGATGACTGTAAGACTCGTGGGGCAAAAATATGCTAGAAATACTGGAACTGTTTAATACCATATCCAACGATAAAAGATTAACATCAACAACTTAAATAAGTAAACTAAGATAAATTAAAGCAAACTGGAATAAAATAAAATAAACTATGATAAAAGATTAACGTCACCTTGGGAGATCCAGACAAGAGGGATACCAGAAAATATTGTGCCTTCCATGGGACGCACGGGCACACTACGAACAACTGCTTTGCTTGGAATGCACACCTTGAAGAACTCGTGAGAGAAGGTCACTGCACGGAATTCATTGGGAAGCAGGCCATCCAGCGGATTGAGGATCGTGAAACCACCAAGGAGCCACCTCAGAAGGTCATAAGGATTAACATAACCCTGGCCGACTCCGAGGAGTCTGGGCTGACCAGCAAAGAAAAGAATAGGAAGATCAAATAGGCCACTGTGATCTCTCAAATCTTGACTGACCTTCCACCAGCGGAAGATGACCCTGTGATCGGCTTCCAGAAGAAGATCTGATCGGCCTCGACATGCCACATAACGACGCCTTTGTCATCAGCATTCAAATCGCTCAGGCCATGGTCGACCAAATCCATGCAGACGAGGGCAGCGTAGCTAATATCCTACAGCTGACAGTAATCCAGTAGATGGGCTTGGAAGCGAAGATCAACAAATCAGCCAAATCGCTGACCGGCTTTAATGGTGCAACAACGGTTACCGTGGGCACGATAGACCTCGACGTCTACTCCCTACCTGTAATCAGCTCGCAAACGTTCATGGTCATTAATGAGGTCTCACCCTACAACTGCATTCTAGGTAGACCATGGATTGGCAAGATCAATGCCATCACCTCCGCCACACATCAAAAAATCCGCAACCCAATTCCTGGGGGTAGTGTCGGTCAAATCAACAGCAATCAAGCAATGACGAGGAAATGCTCAGCCCAAGGGCTGAAGGAAAGCAAGCAAATGCAATTCCTCCCTGTAAGTCAGGCAAATCTAAAGGAAGTTGAACAACTGAATCTCGCTCCCTTATAGCAATTAAAGCGTCAGGACCAAGCTGAGGAAATCCACCCAAAGGTCTCTCCTGAAGAAGGATGGAAACCCAAAGAGGACGTCGAGCTAATACCCTTAAATCCTGACCAGCCAGACAGAAAAGCCCAAATCGGCTCGAGCCTAAGCCCAGACAAGAAGGTTGAGATGACCACCTTCCTCCAGAATAACAAGGACATGTTTGCATGGTCGCCATCTGACATGCCCGGCATCGACCCAAAGATCATCTGCCATCGACTTCACGTCAACCATGCCAGCAAGCCAGTGGTGTAGAAGAGACGCAACTTTGCTCCCGAGCGGGTCGCGATCATTGAGGCCGAGATTGACAAACTCCTAGCTGCTGGCTTCATCTTAGAAGTCTCCTACTCGGAGTGGCTGGCCAACGTTGTTCTGGTAGCAAAAGAAAAGGGCAAGTGGAGAGTTTGCACCGATTACACCGACCTAAACAAGACATGCCCCAAAGACAACTTCCCATTACCGAGAATGGACCAACTCGTGGATTCGACCTCCGGTAACCAGCTACTCAGCTTTATGGTCACCTACTCCGGCTATAATCAAATCCTGATGCACGAGGATGACAAGGCGAAGACCTCTTTCATCATCGAGAGAGGAACCTACTATTACAAGGTCATGCCATTTGGGTTGAAGAACGTTGAAGCAACATACCAAAGGCTCGCAAATAAATTCTTTAAGGAGCAAATTGGCAAGACTATGGAAGTCTACGTGGACAACATGCTGGTCAAAGCCCCAAAATGTGCAGATCACATCAAAAACCTCGCCGAGGCATTCAACCTGCTACGCTAGTATCGCATGAAGTTAAATCTGAGTAAATGCACGTTTGGTGTATCATCCGACCGATTCCTGGGATACCTAGTCACACAACGAGGTATCGAGGCACATCCACACCAAATGAAAGCCATTCTTAAGATGAAGTCGCCTTCCACAGTGAAAGAAATACAAAGTCTGACGGGCAGAGCAGCGGCAACCGATTCCTCTCGAGATCTACCGACAAGTGCAGACCATTTTTCAAAGCTTTGAAAAAAGGACAAAGAGACAAGTGGGATGAGGAGTGCGAAGTAGCTTTTCAGAATCTGAAGACTTACCTCACTTCACCTCCCCTGCTTTCAAAGCCGGTTCCTGGCGAAGACTTGTTCGTGTACCTGGCAATGTCCAACTCGGCCGTCAACTCGGCTCTCATCCGAGAAGAACTAAGGGCCCAACGTTCGGTATTCTACACGTCAAAAGCTCTCCTCAATGCAAAGACTCGCTACCCAAAGTTGGAGAAGCTCATTTTAGCCCTTGTAGTCTCTGCAAGAAAGCTGCGTACTACCTAGCTCATCGAGTCATCGTCATGACCACCTTTCCCTTGAGGTCAATCCTCCATAGCCCTGACGCTTCTCAGCGACTCATGAAGTGGGCTATAGAGTTAGGCCAATATGACCTCCTCTACCGGCCAAAAACTGCAATAAAAGCCCAGTCTTTAGCTGATTTCATCGCAGAATTTACCCCATCAACCGAAGAAGAGAAGCTGGTCAACAAAAAGAAGGAAAGTTCGAAAGCAGACGAGACCTCCGCTGAACCCGACCAACCTAGAGACATGTGGTAGTTGCGCATAGACGAAGCGTTGAACCAAAAAGGAGCTGGAGCAGGCGTTGTCATTATCACCCCGGATGGAACCTTGTTAGAGCAAGCTATCACACTTGGCTTCCCTGCCTCAAACAACGAGGCAGAATACGAGGCATTGCTCGCTGGCCTGCGCTTGGCAAAGGAGCTATCAATCAAGAAGCTTGCCATCTACTTAGATTCCCAGCTGATCACAAATCAAGCCTCAGGCGAATACATGGCGAAGCACCCAAGGATGATCTTGTACCTTGACAAAGTCTAAGACCTGCTGAAGGCGTTCTCTACCTTCACCATCTAACAAGTGCCCCGAGCAGAGAACGCGCACGCAAACGCACTGGCAAGCCTAGGATTAGCGCTGGATACCCAATTCAGACACTCCATATTGGTCGAACACCTTGACTGACCGAGTGCGGCAACCACTCTAGGCAGGTCACTTGCCCAGATGGCTCTAAACATAGGCTTTTTCTGGCCTACAATGCGCCACGACTCCACCGAATATGTCAAGAAATGTGATCGCTACCAGCGATACAAACCGATTCCTAACTTGCCTGCCGAAGTCTACCATCCGCAGAACAGTCCATGGCCATTCATGCAATGGGCCATCGACTTAGTAGGTCCCCTGCCACCAGCTCCCGCTAAGAAAGATATGACTACTTTACCAAATGGATTGAGGCCGAAGCTCTAGCCTCTACCAAAGAAGCCGACGTGGAACGATTCATCTAGAGAAATATCATCTACCGGTTTGGCTACCCACAATCGCTGGTTATCGACAATGGCCCACAATTCATTGGCAAGCAGATCACCACCTTCTTTGCCAAATACAAGATTTAGCAACACTTGTCCACCCCGAGGTATTCGCAAGGCAATAGACAGGCCAAGGCATCCAACAAAATCATATTGGATTGCCTAAATAAGAGGTTAGAGGGTGCCGAGGGGAAATGGGTAGATGAGCTCCTTGGAGTACTATGGGCTTATCACACCACCAAACGAAGATCGACTGGTGAAACCCCATTTTCTCTCGCCTATGGGACGGAAGCGATTATCCCTCCTCACATTAATGTCCCCTCCATAAGCCTCGAGGTGGGCAGCATTGATCAAAACTCCGAGCAGATGAGACTCAACCTTGACTTTCTTGAGGGTGAACGCGAGAAGACCATTATCCGAGTTGCCTGCTATCAATAACAGTTGAAGTCTTACTACGACAAAAGAACCAAGATCAGACAGTTTCAACCAGGCGATCTCGTGCTAAGAAAAGCTTTCATCACTGCCCCAAGACAAATGTCAATAAAGATGAATCCTAACTGGCAGAGGAAGTTACACAGTGGACACAATGGATGGGAAGGAAATTCCACGACAATGGAATGCTTACAATCTCCGAAAATATTATCCATGACGCTTCCTCTTGTCTATTCAATCCCAAGCAGATGACTGAGCCTCGTACACTTCTAAAGAAGAGAAGCAACTGCTGGAAGTTCCAGGTTTTTGTACCCAGTTATTTCCATTTTCGAATAAAGCAATGTTATCTTATAGATATTAATATAAGTTCAGTTACTCATTCCAGAATGTCTCATCTGCCCATAAAAAAAAGCATCCCTCGGGAGACATAGCCAGTAAAAAAGCATCCTAAGAGAGACACAGGGTGCGCCAAGAATTTCTCAAAAGGAGGTCTCCATGCTTTCTGAGGGAGATATCTAGATTCCTATCTGTTTTCTAAGGGAGGCAGGATAGTCACACAATTGCCCATAAGGAGCATCCTAAGGGAGACGCAAGGCGACGACCAGAAGCGTCTTTCAGGAGACGCAACCAGCAAAGAAGCGTCCTAAGGGAGACGCATGGTGCGCCAGGAATTTCCCAAAAGGAGGTCTCCATGCTTTTTGAGGGAGGTATCCAGGTTCCTATCCATTTCCTAAGAGGGGCAGGATAGTCATACAGTTGCCCATAAGCAGCGTCCTTCGGGAGACGTAGGGCAACGATCAAAACATTCTAAGGGATATGCAGAACACGCCCGGAGTCCCTCAAGGGCGACCTTGACACTCATAAATCTCCAAAGGGAGATGCACAATCAAAATATAGGCTCATTACTCAAGCATTTCACAAGTCAATATACAAATTGAAGTTGGAAAAATAATTGAAATTTCCATAGCAAACTGACCAACCGGCCAAGTTCAACAAAAGGAAGATGGTCGAATAAGACCAATTATTCTAAATAAGAAAGCAGAATACAAAAGCTGAAAAGAAGTAAAAAAGTCTTCATCTACTCCAAGAAGCCGGCAGGAGGCCCTTGATTTGCAGCCTCTTCTGCATCCACCTAATCAGCCATGCCTTCAGCAGCTCTGCCTGCCTGATCCGCGACATCTACCATCATCTCATCTACTGCGTCCTCCTCAACTCCATCCGCTCCAGCTGCCTGCTCTTCAGTTCCTCCTTGCACAGGTAATAATTCGGGGCGGAGCGTCTCGATGTCTACATCTTCAATTGCATAAAAAGGAGAAGTCCCATCTGCACAGTGCAGGTAGCCCAACTTGTTCATGTCTACGGTGGCCTCAGACTTGGACTTTTCAGCAGTCTTGTAGTATGCATGAAACCTAGCCATGAGCTTGTTATAACTAAGGGAGATGTCAGCATTCTTGCGCTCAAGATGGAAGAAGGCATCCTTTCGACTAGCCAAGTCAACAACAGAAGAGTTGAGCTCAGAATCCTTCTCGACAAGGGAGCTTTTCAGCCCCGAGATAATCACCCTCAAGTCAGACGTCTTCTTCTCATAACGGGCTTGCTCGGCAAAAAGCTTGCTGGCCAGTTCAACATTCTTCTTCTCCAACTCCCTAAGCTGAGTAGAAGAGGGGGCAATAGCAGATGAGTTCCGGATAGTTTCAGCAGCAAAAACCAGTCCTTTTTGAATTAGGTGAAATGCCGCTTCCCTGTGTTTTTCCAAGGAAAGACTCGAAAAGGTACCAAGGTCGCCGACCTGACGAATGTGATTGACCAACTCAGCACAGGAGGACGGGTTTGACAGGAAGTTCGTCTTGAGCAGATTGGACACGCATGCGTCCCCTGCAGGGCTGGATTTGTTCACCTTGGGATCAACCGCCGACGCTGAAGAAGAACCCTTCGTTAGGGCAGACTACTCTCTCATCTTCTTAGCTTCCACCAACCTAGCCTCCAAAGGAGTCAACGACGCAGAATCAACTCCACGCTTGATTGCCCGTGTCCCAACGACTAGGTCATGAGCAGACCTCCCGCTTCGATCTCCATCCTTTGATTGATGCAGACGACTCGAACTTCGAACTTCGATCTACATCTCTTTGACGTTCGGCAGAACAGGATCGGGCACGGACTACCTCACGAAGCAGATCATGATTTTCAAGCTTGTCAACATGGGGCTCAAGTAGAACACCCCGAAACAGCGCATACCACCAACCTTCCGGCTATCTGCGCCAACGAGATGTTTGACCCTAGCAGATGACAGTGGAACAGACCCCGCTTGAGTCTCCTCAATAGAAGGGTACCTTAGTCAGCCACACTTCAAGAAATTCAAATAAAAGAGAGCAGATCAAGAACCGCAAAAATACATACCGTTGCAATAGGTGATGGGAACAAGTGGGCCGTCACCAACATCGCCCTCCCACCGTCTGTTGACTTCCAACACATCATCGTGCCACGCATGATCTCCTTGACTAAGACTGTCAAACAACTTGGCCTTGTAGATGCGAACTTGGGCGTACTCCTCAAAGTGCCTCACTTCGAAAAAGTAGAAGAACTCTCACACCGTCAGTTCCAACTTAAAGAAACGGCTCAAGATTTCAAAACACATGATCGCCCTGTAGACGTTTAGGGTACACTAACTTAGAGCACACTCCAAGGCGCAGAACACATCCTTGAAAAGCCTTGACAACGGGAATGTGAAGCCCAAGGAAAACTAGAAAGGACAGAAGGTGATGATCCTAGCATCAGGGTCATTCGCGTCCACACAAGGTGCGATGTCAGTCCGAGACTTCATTAGCTTGACCTGCATGTCATCTGGAATGGCAGAAGTGTAAGTAGCCCGCCACTTTTGGAACTGAGCTTCAGTTGTAACATGGTGCAGGTTAGCCACGAACCTCTTGCTGTACACTAGGGAGCCTCCCCACAAATACAAAGGCACCTGAGAGCATGGAGACTTGCTACCATCTTCAAAAGACATGGTCAACGGGCAACTGCAAGAAGAAAAGATAATTCTACAAGTTAGAATGCAAAAAAAATATTGCAAGTTGAAAAAAAAAAAAAAAAAAAAAAAAGCAACAACAGCAGAAGAAAAAAAAAATTGAGCTGCTTGGACTAAGCAAAATGGGGGCAGCCCAATATGTCACTTCCTCAAAGCATGTTCAGCGAACAGCCCAGCGCCAAATCCAGCACGAAGGCCAGCCTTGCACCTGGCCCGTTCACTCCAACACCAGCTTGTGCGGCCCATGTCTCTCGCAAAGCCCAGTGCAAGCAAGCACAACCCACGCTCCATGCAAGGCCTATCATCTCCTTGCCCCAACTCCAGCTCGTGGCCTGCAACCATGCGAAGGCCCAGCGCACGCCAGCTCCAGCGCAAGGCCCGGCGCCTTCTCGCCCCAGCTCGAGCCCACTTCGCACACCAGGCCTTGCGCCCTCCTACCTCCACTTCAAACCTAGCACACGCAGGCTTGAACCAACCAGCCATTCCACGCTCTTTTCAAACCTCCAGGCAGGCTCATGCCATGCTCCAAGCCAATCACACACCCCTTGCAGCTCCGGGTCAGGATCTAGTGAGAACAACTATATGAGAACCTTATATGAGAACACTGTTGGATATAATCCAACGACTTCGTGAAAAGCAATTGTAAGTGAAACGGTTGTACTAGAATAAGTCCCTCAACTTGTTCTCTCTCCTCTCTCCTCTCTCCTTCCTAAACAGCTGTTCAACTTTTTCACCCTCCCTCCCAATTTTTTCACGCTCCCTCACCTTTTTTTTTTTTTTTTTTCCAGACCCCCTCTTGTTCCTCTCAATACCTTCTCCTATTTTCTTTGGTCATAATCGATACATTTCTCTCGAACTCCCCCTCTCCTCTTTCTCTGCCCTCTCAATTTCTCTCCTTTCAAACTCTTTCTCTGTGTTGCTCTCTCAGTTTCTCTGCGTCGATCTCCCTCGTCGTCGTCGTCGTCTCTCTCTCTCTCTCTCACACACAATTCAAAAATCGAGGTCCAAAAACCCTATTTACTGCTCTCATTTGATATCTCTTTCATTTTCCTCTTCGTTGTGTCCCTCTACCTGTGTCGTCCCTCCTACCGTTCTCTCGGTTGAAACGCCCAAAATCCCCATGTTGCTAGAACACCCAAGCCCTAATATCTGAGATCTCTTTAAGAGGGTAAAATATTTTCGTACTCTCATAATATGTTTTGCATTTTCTATTGCATTCACTTAGTGTTGAGGACACAATCTTGGTAAACCAAAATAATTTATTTAATTTTTGGTTATTTTGACTTCTGTATTTGATGTTTTGCACATCTGATTTGGGCGTATGTGTGCGTGCTTACTTGATGTAAAATGGTTTGAAAATTGCTCTTGGGTTTGCGAGATGAATTTATAGTAGTCTTTTACTGTATTTTTCGTAGTTTTCGCACCTTGCATGGGTCCAAACAGATAGGAAGTCAGGAGGACTTGGTGATTTGAACTATCCATTGATCTCTGATGTCACCAAATCAATTTCAAAATCCTACGGTGTGCTGATCCCAGATCAGGTATGAGATTTAATTATAGTTGGTTCTGAATTTAGTGAATAAGAAACTTGTGGGAGACTCAATGATGTTATAATCTGGATTACTTAGAAGTTTGGAACATGATTGTGTCTCCCTGCGAGATTGAGAGATTGAGTGATTTAAGTTTATATCTCTGTTATTTCATTTTGCTTTGCCATTTTTGGTTTTTTTTTTTTTTTGTTAGTATGTGGATCAATGTGTTTTTCTTTTTTGTTTATTGTTGTCTGGGTTCATTTTATAGAAGAAACTACATTGTCCTTTTACTTCATTTTTTGGAATATGCCATTGTTATTTAACTCTGCATTTGTTAGCTTTGAAATTTATATGTCTTTGATAGTTGGATTCATCCCAGTACACTTATTCTTGGCATTGGGGGTCCTTAATTCTCTGTTTTGGTCTTAATTCTTCATTTGGGTATGATCTAGTGGAATAATTCTGCAACTTGATCAACCCCATTGAATTATTTGACTTTCTGTTGGGTTTGACTTCTTTTTGCTGATGGATCTCGGCTTCATTGTGCCGAATTCGGGTTATTTTCTTGCCTTTTTATTCAGAAGGAGCATATGATTTAAGACTCAGCTCTTGTGTTGCTATTGGCAGAGTTTTATTTAACTTGGAGTTGGAACTCAAAGCATTAAGAATTTGTGATTTTGACACTTTTCTTCTCATCTTAATAAACAAAAACCAATCCGAGAATTTTGCAATGCAAATGTTTGAGTTTATTGTTTTTAAGATTGAAGTTCGTTAATTATGTTTATTTTGAGTTCAGCTCTTCTCTGGAATTTTAAGTTCTTGATTGCCTTGTTTCAGCTACTTGATGCATAGAAAAATTTGGAAAATTTTATTTTTATCCAAATTCTATTACTTGGAGGAGGTATACAATGTACGTACATGCTACTTGGTCCTCCAATGTAATCTTGACATTTGTCTCAGTTTTCCTATGTTATTTCTACATCTTAATAAACCCTATTCTCTGTTTACTCATGAGTTCAGAGAAAATCCTCAATTTGGTCTACTTTCTTATTTTTGGCTTCAGGGTTTTACCAGAATTGGCTTCTTCATACTTTTCCTGCCTTAATTTCATTTTACTTTTATTAATGAAGTATTGCGGTATCGGTTTATCTATAATCACTTCCCAAGTTTACAAGAGGAGGTAATTAATTGCCACTGAAGTTCTATTTAAGGTTTGATAGGATTGCTGTATAACTTCAATGTAATTTAAAAGGAGGTAATTACTGCCTTGCTTAAGTGGCACTCTGACACTAAACCACCTTAGCAATGTTCTGTTCTTTCTTCTTGCCAGCACATTATAGGAAGAACAGATGTTGATATTTTGACCGGGGTCGGCGTTAAGGAATCTCAAGACTTCAAGGAGGTTCTGGAAAAAAGGTTACATGCAAAAAGGGAGATTACATTTGAGACACCATTATTTGGGTCAAAAACATTTTTGATATATGTGGAGCCTGTCTTTACCAAGGCAGGAGAGACATTTGGTAAAAATTACTTGGGGATGGATGTAACTGATCAGATGTTTGCATTTTGTATGTTTCAGAGTTCAATTCAAGACTTTTCTTTTGATCACTAAAGGGTATTTGTGTTTCTTCTGCACAAACAACAGGCGAGGAAAAGAGAAAAGATGGCAAAGCTTAGGGAGGAAATCGCCGTCCAAAAAGCAAAGGAACTTATAGTAATTTTATGTATATTTTTATAATTATAAATTATAAATTTTACAAGTAATGCAATAAAATAATAGAGAAATGACACAAGTTAGAATCTCAATGCTGCAACATCACTTGTTTGCCACCAAAATATGTTCGTAAAAGCTTTAAAAGGATTCACTAGAGCTTCAACATCGCTTCATTTACCATTCAATAAAGCTTCATAATATAATTTTTATTTTTTTACTAAGAAGTCTTCATTAGTATTTTCATGAATTTTTTAAGATGAACTCAAAAGACGTAGAAAGTGTCACATTGAGTTTGTAGAATTTTTGTGTGTGTGTATTTTTATTCTATTTCATGAATTATTATGATTTTTGGAAGTTAAAGCATTCAAAAATAGTAATAAACGAAAGAGAATGACACATGGTAACGCTTGATGGGTGCATCGTCAGCTTTTCCAATGGGTGTCAGCATTTTGTAGCTTTACGTGTCATTAATGTTTTATTTTTGTGAGTTTATCTTAATAAAATCAAGAAAAATCATTAAAATATCAGGAAAATACACCGAAAATTTCTATGAATTCCTTACGACTTGATCTTCGACTCTTATGTGTGAAAATTGAAAATTGAAAGTGTTAAATTTGAAGTAATAATTAGAGGAAGAGTTATAGTTATGAAGATTAGTGATCTTTAACTTAGTGTTATTGTTAGTATGAAAGCAAATTTGAGTTTGAGAAATTATTTGAATTTTTCTCTAACTCAAATTTATATTTTACAACTGAAAATATGAAGAAAATATTGCAAGGACTTTGTGATATTTTTTGGTGAATTTTTCAGATTTTTTATGAATATATTATGATTTTTAGAAGTCAAAATATTGGAAAATTGAAATAAATGGAAGATAATGACACATGGCAGCAGCTGATGGGTGCGTTGTCAGCTTTTCCAACGGATGTCAGTATCTCATAGCTCCACATGTCATTCATGTTTTATTTTTGTTAGTTTATCTTATAAAATTCAAGAAAAATCATTAAAAAAATCTGAAAAATACATCGAAAATTTCTACAAATTCCTTGCGACATTATCTTCGACTCCATTGCGTGAAAATCAAAATTTGACTTTGGAAAATTCGAAGTAATAATTAGAGGAAGAGTTATAGTTATGAAGACTAGTGATCTTTAACATAGTGTTATTGTTAGTATGGAAGCAAACTTGACTTTGAGAAATTATTTGAAATTTTCTCTTAGTTAAAATTATATTTTAAGTCTCAAAAGATGTAGGAAATGTCGCAAGGAGTCCGGGGTACTTTTTGGTGAATTTTTCAGATTTATTATGAATTTATTATGATTTTTGGAAGTCAAAATATTGGAAAATAGTAATAAATGGAAGAGAATGACACATGGCAGCGCCTGATGGGTGCGTCGTCAGCTTTTCCAATGGGTGTCATTATCTTGTAGCGCCACGTGTTATTAATGTTCATCTTTGTGAGTTCATCTTAAAAAATTCACGAAAAATATTTAAAAAATCAGAAAAATACACCGAAAATTTCTACGAATTCCTTGCAACATTATCTTCGACTCTAATACGTGAAAATCAAAATTTGACTTTAAAAAAATTGAAGTTATAATTGGAGGAAGTGTTGTAATGAGGAAGAGTAATGATCTTCAACTTAGTGTTATAGGTAGTATATGAAAAAACTTAAGTTTGAGAAATTATTTGAATTTTTTATTTGTCAAATTTATATTTTACAACTGAAAAGATGAAGAAAATGTCGCAAGGAGTTTGTGGCATTTTTCGGTGAATTTTTCAGATTTTTAATGAATTAATTATGATTTTTGGAAGTCAAAACATTGTAAAAATAGTAATAAATGGAAGAGAATGACACATGGCAGCGTCTGATGGCTGGGTCATCAGCTTTTCCAATAGGTGTCAGTATCTCGTAGCGTCACGTGTCATTAATGTTTCATTTTTGTGAGTTTATCTTAAAAAATTCACGAAAAATCATTAAAAAATCAGAAAAATACACCGAAAATTTCTACAAATTCCTTGTAACATTATTTTCGACTTTGATCCAAGAAAATCAAAATTTAACATTGGGAAATTTGAATGAATAATTGGGGGAAGAGTTATAGTGATGAAGACTAGTGATCTTCAACTTAATGTTATTGTTAGTAGGGAAGCACACTTGACTTTGTGAAATTATTTGAATTTTTCTCTTAGTAAAAATTATATTTTAAGTCTCAAAAGATGTTGGAAATGTCACAAGGAGTCCGGGGTATTTTTTGGTGAATTTTTCAGGTTTATTATGAATTTATTATGATTTTTGGAAGTCAAAATAATGGAAAATAGTAATAAATGGAAGATAGTGACACATGGCAGCAGCTGATGGGTGCGTCGTCAACTTTTCCTGCAGGTGTCGGTATCTCATAGCACCACGTGTCATTAATGTTTCATTTTTGTGAGTTTATCTTAAAAAAATCACGAAAAATTATTAAAAAATCAGAAAAATACACCAAAAATTTCTACAAATTCCTTGCGACATTATCTTCGACTCTATTGCGTGAAAATCAAAATTTGACTTTGGGAAATTCAAAGTAATAATTGGAGAAAGAGTTATAGTTATGAAGACTAGTGATCTTTAACATAGTGTTATTGTTAGTATGGAAGCAAACTTGACTTTGTGAAATTGTTTGAATTTTTTTCTAACTCAAAATTATATTTTAAGTCTTAAAAGATGTTGGAAATGTCGCAAGGAGTCCGGGGTATTTTTTGGTGAATTTTTCATATTTATTATGATTTTTGGAAGTCCAAAATATTGGAAAATGGTAATAAATGGAAAAGAATGACACATGGCAGCGCCTGATGGGTGCTTCATTAGCTTTTCCAACGGGTGTCAGTATCTCATAGCGCCACGTGTCATTAATGTTTCATTTTTCTTAGTTTATATTAAAAAAATCACGAAAAATCATTAAAAAAATCAGAAAAATACACCGAAAATTTCTACGAATTCCTTGCAACATTATCCTCGACTCTAACATGTGAAAATCAAAATTTGACGTTGGGAAATTTGAAGTAATAATTGGAGGAAGAGTTGTAGTAATGAAGATTAATGATTTTCAACTTAGTGTTATTGTTAGTTTGGAAGCAAACTTGACTTTGTGAAATTGTTTGAATTTTTCTCTTAGTCAAAATTATATTTTAACTCTCAAAAGATGTTGGAAATGTCATAAGGAGTGCGGGGTCTTTTTTAGTGAAAATTTCAAATTTATTATGATTTTTGGAATTCAAAATATTGAAAAATAGTAATAAATAATAGAGAATGACACATGGCAGTGCCTGATGTGTGCATCGTCAGCTTTTTCAATGGGTGTTAATATCTCATACCGCCACGTGTCATTAATATTTCATTTTTGTGAGTTTATCATAAAAAATTCAAGAAAATTCATTATAAAAATCAGAATAATACACCAAACGTTTCTAAAAATTCCTTGTAACATTATCTTCGACTCTGATGCAAAAAAAATCAAAATGTAACATTGGGAAATTTGAAGTAATAATTGGGGGAAGAGTTATAGTGATGAAGAGTGATCTTAACTTAGTGTTATTGTTATTAATGAAGCAAACTTGATTTAATTGTTTGGAATGTGTTTAAAATCAAACATTTAGCGCATCATAATTGAAGATAATGTCGCATGGAATTTGTAGAAATTAAGGATGGATTTTTTCGATTTTTTAATTAATAGTTTGTGAATTTTTAAAGATAAACATATATAATTTGAAACTCTGATAACACGTGGCGCTACGCAAAATGATGCTCGTTAGAAACATTGATGACGCACTCTTCCAAAAACCATAGTATTTCATTAAATAGCAGAAAAATACACACACCAAAAAATTCTACAAACTTAATGTGAAACTTTCTACGCCATTTGAGTTATCTTAAAACATTCATAAAAGTGCTAATGAAGACTTCTTAGTCAAAAAAATAAAAATAATATTATGAAGCTTTAGTGAATAATAAATGAAGCGATGTTGAAGCTCTAGTGAATCCTTTTGAAGCGTTTACAAAAAATATTTTGGTGGCAAACAAGTAATGATGCGGCATTGCAATTCTAACTTGTATCATTTCTCTATTATTTGTAAAATTTATAATTTTTAAAAATTATAAAAATATGATGTTGAAGCTCTAGTGAATCCTTTGGATTGTTTACGACGTATATTTTATTGTGAATTTTAATACTGACGTTTATCCATAGAAATTGCTCGATTACAGGACTGTACTCGCCTCTGTGAAACATAGTTCAAACCCAAATTCCATTTTATACCTGCAACATACACCATTTACATAAGATATACTGAAACCTTTATGAAAACATTAAGATACAGACCTGATACTCATATTCATACCACTCACACTATCATCAACACATTAAGAAACATAAATGATATCTACTCACACTATTGTCAACACATTAAGATACAAATGAACATCTCATGACACAAATGATACCTACTCAAACTATTAACAACACATTCAGATACATAAGTGATACCTACTCACACTATTATCAACACATTAAAGTACATAAATGATACCTAGTAACACTATTGTGAACACATTAAGAACCAAAAATGATATCTACTAATATTATTGTCAACACATTAAGATACAGAAATGATACCTACTAACACTATTGTCAATACATTAAGATACATAAATTATACATACTTACACTATTATCAACACATTAAGGTACACAAATGATGCCTACTCAAACTATTAACAACACATTCAGATACATAAGTGATACCTACTCACACTATTATCTACACATTAAAGGACATAAATGATACCTACTAACACTATTGTGAACACATTAAGATACATAAATGATATATACTCACACTATTATCAACACATTAAAGTACACAAATGGCACCAACTCACACTACTATCAACACATTAAGATACAAATGAACATCTTATGACACATGGCGCTACGTGAGAATGACACTCGTTAGAAGCACTGTTGACGCATCATTCAAGTGCTGCCACTTGTCATTCTCTTTCGTTTATTACTATTTTTGAATGCTTTAACTTCCAAAAATCATAATAATTCATGAAATAGCATAAAAATACACCCCAAATTTTTTTTACAAACTCAATGTGACTTTCTACATCTTTTGTGTTCATCTTAAAAAATTCATAAAAATACTAATGAAGACTTCTTACTCAAAAAATAAAAATAATAGTATGAAGCTTTATTGAATAGTAAATGAAGCGATGTTGGAGCTCTAGTGAATCTTTTTAAAGCTTTTACAAAACATATTTTGGTGGCATACAAGCGATGCTGCAGCATTGAGATTCTTACTTGTGTCATTTCTCTATTATCAAATTGAGGATTTTCTCTGAACTCATGAGTAAACAGAGAACATGGGTTTATTAAGATGTAGAAATAACAGAGGAAAACTGAGACTGTCAAGATTACATTGGAGGACCAAGTAGCATGTATGCACATTGTATACCTCCTCCAAGTAATAGAATTTGGATAAAAATAAAAATTTTCAAATTTTTTTATGCATCAAGAAGTTGAAACAAGGCAATAAAGAACTTAAAATTCAAGAGAACAACTGAACTCAAAATAAACATAATTAACGAACTTCAATTTTAAAAACGATAAACTCAAACATTGGCATTGCAAAATTTTTGGATTGGTTTTAGTTTATTAAGATGAGAACAAAAGTGTCAAAATCACAAATTCTTTAATTTAATGCTTTGAGTTCTAACTCCAAGTTAAATAAAACTCTGCCAATAGAAACACAAGAGTAAAGTCTTAAATCATCTGCTCCTTCTGAATAAAAAGGCAAGAAAAGAACCTGAATTCGTCACAATGAAGCCGAGATCCATCAGCAAAAAGAAGTCAAACCCAACAGAAAGTCAAATAATCCAATGGGGTTGATCAAGTTGCAGAATTATTCCACTAGATCATACCCAAATGAAGAATTAAGACCAAAACAGAGAATTAAGGACCCCCAATGCCAAGAATAAGTGTACTGGGATGAATCCAACTATCAAAGACATATAAATTTCAAAGCTAACAAATGCAGAGTTAAATAACAATGGCATATTCCAAAAAATGAAGTAAAAGGACAATGTAGTTTCTTCTATAAAATGAACCCAGATAACAATAAACAAAAAAGACAAACACATTGATCCACATACTAACAAAAAAAAAAAAAAACAGAAATGGCAAAGCAAAATGAAATAACAGAGATATAGACTTAAATCACTCAATCTCTCAATCTCACAGGGAGACACAATCATGTTCCAAACTTCTAAGTAATCCAGATTATAACATCATTGAGTCTCCCACAAGTTTCTTATTCACTAAATTCAGAACCAACTATAATTAAATCTCATACCTGATATGGGATCAACACACCGTAGGATTTTGAAATTGATTTGGTGACATCAGAGATCAATGGATAGTTCAAATCACCAAGTCCTCCTGACTTCCTATCTGTTTGGACCCATGGAAGGTGCGAAAACTACAAAAAATACAGTAAAAGACTAGTATAAAAAACAAAATTGCACAAAAAAGGGTGAATTGTTGGGAAGAGCTAACCTTGACGTTTCACTCGGTCCAGCGGAAGATCCAAAAGGGAGTAGTTGGATCGGAGGTTGACCAAGGGGAAGGAAATGGAGTCTGACCCAGATTTCTTAGTGGGGCTGGAAGAGAGGAACTTGTAGCTGATGAAAATGTCGTGGTGTGAGGAAGGGGGTGAGTAGACGCAAATCCAGTCAATCTTGGAAGAAGAATTGACGCCGGACCATTGGATGAGGGTTGAGACCCCCGATTTGGAGAGAGTGGTTTTGGTTAGCGATTGAAATATTTTGATAGGTTGGGTGAAGAGAAGGAGGAAGATGAAGGGGAGGAGAATGTGGGAGTTTTTGAGTTGTAAGATTTTGGGGTGAAAGTGTTAAGAAAGAATTAATGGGAGGAAGAAATATTTTGGGGTTTCTCTGGTAAACGGAGGAAGGAAGGAAGGAAGAAGCACTATTGGAAAAGGAGCGCCATGACACGTGGACTAAGAGGGAAGTGCAGCATACCCATTTCTATGGTAAGCTTGCTTTTTCTCTTCAGCCGTTCAAATGATTTTGGATGGTTAAGATTGATCCTCATATAGTGTTCTCATTTTAGTGTTCTCACCTGATCCGAGTTGTTGCAGCTCCATTATCAACTAGAAGGCACGGTCCAAGCTGCCAAAAGCCAGAACAAAAGAGAAAAAAAAAATGTATAGCCCAAATTGAATTACCTTGGGTATGAGGCAAAGAGAAGATCTCAAGTAGGCAGAGACAGTTCTCCAAAGTGCACTCTCTCTTCCTTGACCAACGGAATGATGCTCCAAATTCTCTCTCTCACTGACGAAATTGGAGGGGCATTTTTTTGGTGTGAAGAATAGCTTGGAAAATCCCTATATTTATAAGGATCAAAATTCCTCGACCTACAAGGAATCTCAAACCCTTTCTAAATTGGGTGTTCATAAAATTGGCAAGTCAAACACCTCCTCCACTCAGGAGCCCAGGTCCACGAAGGAAGCTGAGTTACAGCTGAACGGCCCAACAGAAGATTTACATCTCCTACATGCCACCACGCGCCATGCAGAAGCTGGGGGGCATTTGTGGGAACGAAATTAAATCAGAACCCTAGGTCAAATAATTCCTTCCATTTGGGGATTATTTGACCTAATTGGGAATTACTCAACCTAATTGGGAGTTACTCAATATAATTGGGGGTTATCCAATTAAATTGAGAGTTACCTAATTAAGTTGAAAACTGATTTGATTCCTACCACATTTTCCAATTAAATAAGGAGTTACCTAATCATATTGGGAATTGATTGGATACCTACCACAATTAGGGATTTGATTTAAATCCCTAATAAATCAAATCCCTAAATACACCAACCTCACCAACCTCGTTGAGGCCCCCTATAAATACTTGGCTACGCACAAGGATTGAGGTATGTCAAAATGACTACTAAAACTCTATAGAGATCTTCCCCTCACAAACCCTAGCCACCTCCTCTCTCTCTCTCTCTTTTACACAAGGCTCCGTTCGCCCAGTTTACACCATAAACATATCTCCATACCCTATTATCTATTGTTTTCTATACGATTCAATTGAACTAATTTAGGCATCGGAGGGCCTTTGGCCAACACCCCCTGGGTGTGGTCCCCTTATTTGTTCTATTTTGAAGGGAGAAAGAGACGGCGAAGAAGAAAGGGGAATCTTTCCAATTGAATATTCTCATGAGGAAATTTGCCCTCACACATACGGTTGAGAAGATAAACGTTCATGACAATGGCATCATCCTAATGGTTGCGAGGGACTTGAGCCCCAATCAGTAATGTTCAGGCTATTTCAAGGAGATGTCGGTTTTTTCGTTCCGTAACACCATTCTGTTACGGTGTTTAAGGACAAGTTGTCTCATGAATCATGCCGTGCATCTGGAAGTATATTTGAAAGTCATGGTTGACATATTCACCCCTATTGTCGGAGTGGAGAACTTGGATCTTGGTAGAGAATTGAGTTTCAATTTGTTAGTGGAAAGACTCAAACATAGTAAACACTTCATTTTTATTTTTCATCAAGTAAAGCCATGTCATTTGAGTGCAATTATCCACAAATATCACAAACCACCGAAAGCCAGAATGATCAATTATAGGTGAGGGCCCCCAAACATCAGAGTGAATTAGCTTAAACAGAGTAGTACTCTTACTTGAACTCAACGGGTAGGGCACACGGTGACTCTTAGCCAAAATGAAAGTGTCACATTTGAAGTCAAAGTCCTTGAAATTTGATAATAAATCCGGTAGAATATGGTTCATATAACCAAAGCATGGATGCCCCAAGCAACGGTACCACAACCAGACTTGCCTTTGTTTGATATCAGAGGGTTGCGTCACGCTATTAGCCATGCCCGTACTGAGGTCCTCCACATAATATAGCCCCCTTCTCATAATACCACAACCAATAATCTCCTTAGTGTGAATATCCTGAAGTAAACAAAAACTCGGGTAGATTAGCACAACAATTCAATTGTTTAGTAATCTAACTAACTGACATCAACTTATTTGATAGAGATGGAACAACTGTTAGATAATGAAAGAGAGGATGAGAGAGCCACAGTGCCAGCCCCTATCACAAGAGAAGTAACTCCATTGGAATTAGCAATACTAGTTCTTCTAAGTTGGCTGGTACTTAGAAAATCATCAAGATCAAACATCATATAATTAGTTGCACCGGAATCAATTATCTACCCCATTGAATAACTATTATCTTAAGTATGGAATACATAACCAGAGCCACTACTTGCAGCTTCACATCTTTTTCGATCTTTGAGTTCATCCATTCAGGGTAGCCTTTTAATTCAAAATAAGTCTCACGAGTGTGTCTCGAATCGCCACAATGTGTGCAACCTCATCTTGTAATGGTTGCAATGGAAGATTCATATAGTGTAGTTTTAGTCGGGGTCGAGGTCTGGATCATCAGGGTCTGTCGGTCGGTCGGGTAAGTTGCAACACCGAGTCCAGGTGTGGCCGGTCGGTCGGGTCGGTGGCAACACCTAGTCCAAGTGAGGCCGGTCGGTCAAGTGGTGTCTAAGTCGAGATCGAGTTCGTCAATGCTTCTAGGTAGGTAGGTTGAGAAGGGTTGGTGGTGCTACTTCCAGCAAGGAAAAAAAATCTTCCCCAACGGCAGTAACAAGGAATCGAAACAAGAGTTAGCAATTCCAAGATTGCTGCTCTGATACCATAATAAAATATGAGAAATTTGAGTGTATGATAGAATGAGAGAATGAGTTTTCTGGTTTTCTACTTCTTGATTTTCTTTGTATTACAAACAACAGATTTATACAAGTAGAGATGACTTGCTAACCAAGCTCATCATTAATTATAATAGGCAGCTAGTGCCAGGTAGCTAGTGTCATTAATCCTATAATAGGCAGCTGGAGCTAGTTTGGGTTCCCAACTCCTGGAAATAACCAACAGCAGCTTCCTAGAGTCAAGGATATTAAATGCTTCCTGGAAATAACCAACAGCAGCCTCCTAAAGTCAAGGCAATTTAATGCATTCACAACACAAGCCAACATATTCTCTGTTCAGCCTGTCTTCAATTTACTATTTAACTAATAAGGACCGAACTGTCAATATGTGCATCAATGTTGTATGGATGATGGCGAAAATGCATTGGTTACATGTCGTGTACGTTTTATTGACAACAATTATATCGACACATTATCAATATATATCTACAATTCGGTTTTTATTAAAGACTATATAATTTATGTACAGAACTCTAATCACCACTAACCTATTCTAATTCTAATCCATTATCTCACATATCTTTCCTCACCACTTGGGCTAATCCTAAGGCTTTCAATGGTGGATATACAATTTCCATTCCTATTTTTGAAATCGATATCAATCAAACAAAATCGATGATAAAAAGAAATAGATGCATTTGGTCATATATTTCTGTGTAAGGCATATTATTGGACAATATTATAACAATGCTTATATTATATTGGTTTTTTCTTTTTTTATGGTATTGTTTCTTTCTTATGTTCTTCGTGCTGTTTCTTTTGGTAAGATACATCTTTTTTTTTTTCTGTCAAATGGTAAGATACATCTGACTTATGGTCTAATGGCATTTATCCTTTCCCTGCTGAAAGAGATGTAAAATTCAAATCCTCACTCGCTCCCCCATGTAAAATAAATCCTCTAATATATACAAATCCTTTAATATTAGCAAATATTTTTTCTACAAATTTATCCTATGAGTTTCTCTCAACTATTATTTTATTAATTTACGGTATAATTTCTTTTGAAATATTTTAGAAATATATAATATTTACTTAATTGTTCATGAGTTTGATATGTGTGTTTACGCCAAAAAGGACTCGCTGGCCATGCGTGTGGGGTTTGGCCGTGGAGTTTGCTCGTTTCAATTGCGAAGGCGTGTCACTGTTGGTAGTGAAAAACTCCAACATACTGAAAATGGTAAGACTAGAAAATGCGCACCGATATTGACTTTAATCAATCGATTGTGGATTGGGCGGGGAACTGACCCAATATAGGTTCTTTTCTATGCCTCAATT
Source organism: Prunus kanzakura (assembly GCA_020521455.1). Lineage (NCBI taxonomy): Eukaryota > Viridiplantae > Streptophyta > Magnoliopsida > Rosales > Rosaceae > Prunus > Prunus kanzakura. Next base: position 445,879 of record BPUM01000129.1, on the reverse strand, counting down.
AAAAGGACTTCAATATTCATCTAGTGCGAAAATGGTAACTGATAGAAGCTGAAATTGAACAATAATGGAAATGACAAAAGTTTATCGGAATATTTCTCTATTCAGACAACTTGAAAGAAAAAGGAAATACATAAACAACACAGCCTGAAGATTTCTCTATTCAAACCTGGATATATGAAATTAAAATGGAGATTGAAACTTTCTCTATTCAATCTTGTACAAGAAAAAATCATACCAAGAGTTGGCTTAGCAAAATAAAGAAAATTCCTGAGGAGTTGTCAACTGGGAATTCAGAGAATGAAAAAGGAAGGCTGTTTCAAGCTTTTGAGCTGGGTTTATAGACATTGAGTCTAGTTTTTGTTGGTTCAGTTGTTTGAGTTGAGTTCTTCTCTTTTGCTAATGATTTCTCCTTCAATTAATAGAGAATGAGGTCATGGTGAGTGGGTTGCTGAAAATACAAGCAAACCCAAAAAAGTTGCTAAGAGGCTTTGATGAGAAATGACAGATGTTTGTACCATATCTGACCCTCCACTCATCCAATGACACGTGGATCAGAGAAACTCCCCAAGTGCCCAAGGCTCCGAACAATCGGCATCAGCTACCGATGATATTGTCCCAAAGCAGCGAACGGTCGATACTGCCTGGCAGAGTCCACAATCGGTACCCCCTACCGATTCTACAGTATCAACCTCGAGCCCGAAATATCTAAAGACTCGTGTCAACCTCATAGGGCCCTTTCACGAGTCCCACATCGAAATTGAGTACTAAGAGCATACAAAATGCCCTCTATAAATAGGCCCCTTCACTACAATACAGGGGAAAAACTTTTCAGCTTGACTTTTATGCTAAATATATTGTCAGCAGCAAAAGCTCTTAGAAACAAACTTACTTTGGCATCGGAGGGTCTTAGGCTGGTTCCACACCGGTTCCATAGATCTTACGAGTCTCGGCTTCCTTCTATTCAGGATCAGCATCCAAGGACAGGAGGAATCTGCGTCTAACACTCAATCGATCTCTAGATCGTCCACATCACTTGTAAGTTGCACTCATCTCTATCTGTTCAGTTTTAGTGCCAACAACAGAAGTTTTCACTATTAGACTTAAAGAAATCCAAAGTATTAACTCATAAACTAAAACTGATAAGCCCTAATTGCAAATCCCTAATTTATAATTCATAAGTTTCAATTGCAAATCCTAATTAATACTTCATAAACTCCAAAAAAAAATCCTCAAATTAAAACATCAACAAATTTAGAGAAGCTTATTTGACGAATATAGGAACTTGGTTCACTTGAATTAAGTCTTGAAGGTGACTTGAAGGTGAGTGCAGCAATAACAAGATCGTTTTTTTTTTCTCTACATGCAAGGGTAGGGTGCTTCTTCTGTTTTTTTTTTTTTTTTCTACATGTTGTGTGTGAGTTATTTTTTCTCCTTTTTTTGCGTGTGAGTTCTTTTTTTTTCCTTCTCTTTTTATTGACTATGTGTTGTGCAAGGAGGAGAACTAAAGGAAGTTAGGTTATTTAAATTGGGTGAGCTAGGATTTTTTTTTTTTTTGGGCTGGAAAAAAAAGAGCCACTTGAGCTATAGCCTAAGTTAGCCAAACTAAAGGTCCGTCCCTAGGTGTGAGACCGAGAGCTCTTAGATGCTCGGGACCCACCATGAGTTACATGCATGCATCATGAATACGAAGAGGAGGAGGAGGAGGAAGCGATTGATTCTCAGCTAAACTTGGTCCAACAACGTTCTTCTATTTTTGTACTAGGGAGATAGCAGCCCTCAGGGGACACCTTCCCCCGAACCTTTCCACTTGCTCCAAATTTGACTTGATAACAGTTCCTCCTTTGACTTGATAACAGTCTGTTTGTGAAAATGCCACTCCCTTACACTCAAGTTCGATCCCGAACAATTTACTTGCGTTTCATGCGTAGCAAGCGCACGTGGCAATGGCATGAACCCACGTGGATGTCTCCCTTTGGGATGGCAATGCATTTGCCTTCATGTCTCAAGTTTCAACGGTCCAACTTTTGTGTGAAAATCCATTGTGAACCCAGCAAAGTCAAAAATGAGCAGAGAGTACATTAAATCGCTGGCAGATCTAATGGTGATCTGAGGACGACCTCACTTTTCTTTCATGGGGAACTTTGTAGTCCGTGACACAACACGTGTCGGTTTTTGAGAGGTCGATTTTGGGTGGGTATAGCCAGTGTTTGCTGGACCTGCCAAATCCCTTAATGGGATAAACTTGTATGCTAATTAAGGCTCAGCACAAAAACAAACAAGAAAATGGGATTCTGGCACTAACATGCTTGCCATTGTTTGCGGTGGAGAAATTTCAGCAGGAACTTGAAAGCATGATGATTGTGGAGCCTGTGGAGGATCATTAGCAACTTAAACCTATTGGGATTATGTCCACACTGTAATGAATATCGCTACATTTTAAAATAATTTCGCACGATTTTGATATGGCACTCATATCCAAAAATCCATTGTTTCCGGATTTTATTTAATTATGTTTCCAAAATACACCCAATGTGTTTATGCCCTAAACACAAATGCAATTCAAACTTGGAACATCTCCGAACATTATGAAAAGAAATACCAATAGACCATGAGCCAATTGGTGTCATTAACTTCGCTTATGAGTTTAGTATTGAAGGATTTGATAGCTGTGGACATCCTTAACCACAATATTCCAAGCTTTTTACAGAATCAAACGCTGTAACTATCTAGTTCTGGTGCTTTTCTGTCCCTTTGATACTTTTGATCTCCTCTTCTAGCACTTGCTCAGGCTGGACTTTCGTTAATCAATGATCTAGATATAAAGGATTGTGACATATTTGAGTTTATAACGCAAAACAAACAAGAGTAGCAAGGCCGATCAGACTGTTTATGCAAATCTGAAATCCTATCAGTTGAACCTGGTCAGCTTTCACGACAACATAAATTTCGAAACGCCTCTTCTCCTCTTGTGGAAGATGATTATCAGCTAGACCAGTGAGTGGCTGGTTCTCAACGGTTTCAAAGATCTCGTCCGGCCTTAGTATTGTGCAAGTAATCTCAGCATATCCGATCCCTCTAATTCTTTCTCATTGTAGGCTTCAAAATAGAGAACAAAACATAGAACACTAGTTATTAGAGTACCAAACTTTTTCTACAACAGTCAAATTCAAAGTTGCCCAGAGATATTGAAAACTTGACAGGTTTACCACCTGAAAACAATTTGGGTTTTAAAACCAACAATGCTCGAAAGAGGCTAATTTTCACTTGGTAACATACAATCCCTAAGGGACACGAAAAATCTCTAACAAGGGGGAGAATTAAATACTCAACCTGGGGCTACAGCATAAAATTTCTGGTTTCTATTAGTATCATTCTTTCTCCCACAAGAAACTTCAGGCTAGCGGTGGTTAAAGGCATATGATATAAAATGGACAAAAATTTCATTTCACAGCCCACATAACTCTAGATATGACAACAGTAACAATCATCCTTCATAGTCATACAACGTTTAACAAACCAGGGGCACGTGATGGGAGCTGGAGAGATTTAACACAAGTCAACATATAACAAACTCTCTGAAACACGTCGTAAAACACAGCAAAGGATTTTTTTACTTCGTTTTTTATTGTCATACTGAATTCCACATGAGAAAGGGGTCATTCTGATTCAGCTGGAGGCTTTTCTCTGGGATGTTTGGAAGCATAGTGATCGCTAAGCTGCTTTGGATTTGCAAGTTGCACCTGAAAATACACATTTCGTCAGATGTGGTGCTTAGTAAACTGTCAAAATATATATAAATAAAGAACCCAGATAATTTTTGCTAAACATGCATTGTCTCCATACCATAACTATACACATTAAGTCCTAACAGATCATCAAAAACACTTGTAGTACCGCGTAGACAAAAGATTGTGACAAACCCAGTCACATTCAGACTTTTAAATCACAGGCCATTCCCACATATGACGTGACATGACATAACATAGTTGCAATTCTATACAGAAACAGGATAGACAGCTGGCATTCCACTCTAGCTTCTATTGTGTGCACCCTCAAGAGAATCATATTGCTAATTATGCTGAAAAGCACATGAAAGACAATCTGATGATATACTCAAGAGACATGTAGGAAGCTCCCTGCGAAACCTTTATACAGAAGTAGAGGAGATTCTTTAAATGGAGGTCATTCAGTAAGTCTTGGTATGAACTTGAGCTCACCATACCGCTATGGTTGATATACCGTCTTAGGTTGCTGCTCGTCCATTTCCACCAAAGTTCCCACATAAACTATCAAGACCAATTGAGACAGATCCAACATTGTATGTCTTATCAAGGGACATCCACTATTTCCACATCCTTTCATTTAGTTAGGTACAGACCCACTATCTTAAGTGCATCCCAAACCTCTTTCAATGATATACGGGTCACTAACTCTAAGGCAACACCTCTTCCAAAATGGAAACCCAATGATACTTTTTCAATTGCATCAGTCAAAGAATCGCATTTCTTTCTAAGAGGAGATCTGGTAGTGACATTGCAGGACACCCTGCTTCCTCGCTTTTAAATAAAATGTTTCCTGTATTGACCTTTAAATTGGAGGTACCTAACTTTACCATGATATTTGTCAAGTTGCAAAGCTCGAATGCTTACTATTGATCAAAATTCAGTTCCCTTTCTCTTAGTTAATTCTAACGTGTGGGGTCCTCCTGTTAATTTAAATGGGTCTAACAATGCCCTGTGACATTTATTTATGGCTATTCTCAAAAAACTTGAATTTATGTGCTTACAAACAAAAGTGAGGTTTTCTCTCTCTTTCAAGTCTATCATAACATGGTCCACAATCCTCACCCAGTTAAATTCTAGAATCCAAGTCCCCAATATGATAATGGGCAGAATATATGAAGATATTATCCATTATCCATAAAACTATCTTATACTTGTAAATAATATGCAGTTGCTGATGGTAAGAATTGTTGCCCTTTACATGTTATAAGATCTCTCTTGTTTACTACGGATTCATCAGTTTAATACCGGGGGTGCTGTACTAACTGCACATAACTGATCAGTAAGATGCCCTCTGGGGTCCTTGCATGCAATGCCTAGTAAATGCTTGTCCAGCAATTCCCAACCTCTCAAGTATTTGGCCATTTTCTACTGTTCCTATTGCTTTCCAAAATGGGATTAGGACTTGCACCAATTAGTCTCTAATTTTATTTCCTCAGATTTTCTCTCACCCTCCATATCATCCCAGCTCCTCTAGATTAACTTCAGTTTACACCCCAAACTCTACAGGAAACTCTACAGGATGATTTGAATGATCCCAAGTGGATTGAGACAATGGAGGAAGACAATCAAAGCACTTCATCATAGTTGCACTTGGGATTGACTGTTACCCAGACAAAGAGATTGTTGGCTGCATGTGGCACACGAAACATAGGGCAGATGGATTCATAGAGAAACATTTTTCTCATGTAGCCAAGATGGATTCCATCTAGGTTTTGGTATCCTTTGTTTCCAACTTACAGTCCGAAAAAATATGTTTCCACTGGATATTTAAAAGACGAGGTGTATTTGGATATTCTCCCTGATTTGTGAGCTGAAGCAATCACCAAGAGCTTGATTTGAAAGGTTCTCAATATTTATACCAGAATTTGGCTACCACAGTCAAAAGGACCATACCTTATTCTCAAAACATTCTCACCACCAAGGTAAATTGACTTAACTGATTGTATATGTCAATAGCATTGTAGGTACTGGTGAAGAGTTGAAGAAATAGGGAAACTAAAGTCTCACTTCGGAAAGGAATTTGGAATCAAAGACTTGGGTAACTTGGGGCAGTTCCTAGATATTGAAGTTGCAACAAATCAGGGGGCATCTTCATCTCAAAAAGGTCCTCGTCCAACTTGAAGTGACAAGATTGTTGCAATGTAAACAGATGAAACTCCTACTGAGATAGCAAAACCATAAGTTGGAGGATACCATAGAAAACACTGCCACTAATCGGAGGTCATTAAAAAAGACTTGTAAGGAAGCTAGTGCACTTGTCTCATACTCGACCAGATATACGCTAGCCCCTTTCGGTGTGATCAATTTACCTTGAGTAACCCATATGTAAGATGTTTATAGGATTCTGAGGACTTAAAATTAGCACCAGAAAAGGGGTTTGATGTAGTACAGCCCGTAGGTATTAGATTAAGTACTTAAACAATAGAACAGAGAAGAATATAAGAGATCGAGGAGAAGAAAATATAGATCGAAAAGACGAAAGAAAGGGCAGAACAGTAGAACAAGAAGAATATCGGAGGTCGAGGAGACGAAAATATAGATCAAAGGGACGAAAGAAATGACTGAAATCAGAGAACCGAGAAGGAAGGACAGAAATCACAAAGTTTTAAGAGAAGGTTTAATCAATATTCAAAACTGAATTGTAAAGAACTACATGGGGGTATTTATTGCAAACTAAAACCTAGACATAATAGGATAAAAATCCCTTGCTTAAACAGAAATCCTAACCCAAATAGAATAGGAAACTTAAAACTAGAAATCTGGAAAAGTAGAAATCCTGCTAGAATTTGGAAAACTAGAGAATCTAGGAAACTAACAAATGCATTAGGAAACTAATAAATTTAGGTCCTACGCGTCCTGCATCAGGGTTTCTTTTTCCAGAGATGATCATCAACAGGTGGAATCCTATATAAACATGTATTGGCTGGCTCAGTCACAAATAGGAGGCCAATATCGCACTACTCCTCTTTTGTAGGTGGAACCTCGGTAACATGACACAGAAAAGAGAAGTTAATGGTTCCCAATTTGACACCAGGAGGTCGGTTTTGAGCCATGACCAATAGCCAGTAGGGTTTGAGTTAATTTGGCTAAAATCCTAGTGCACAAGGGACCTGTAAAATCATATTATGACAACAAATTATGACAACAAGGTTGTCATCAACATTAAAAATAATCCAATCAAACATGAACAAGCTAAACACATTGAGGTGGATTCACACTCCAAAGAGAAACTAGACTTTTCTGTAATCTACACTCCTTTTGTGAAGACAGAACGGCAACTTGTTGATGTATTCACAAGGGGGTGTTTAGTACTCTTCCATTCATTGGTTGACGAGCATGGTATACGACCATCAGCTAATCAAAGTTTCTCATAAGTTTTCAAAATATTGCCAAAAAACATGCTACGTCATTTTTGAAAGTAAAAAGTTAATGGACATCAGAACGTTTTGGGCTCCTCTATTGTATGAAGATTTTTTTCCACCCTATGTTTCCACTCATCTCTCATGTCAACTTTACTCCCATAAGTTCCCTCCACTAACATTGCTAGAACAAAAACACAAATGAAACACACATGCTCAATCCTTGAAATTGAAAAAATATATATATTATATTGAAAAAAAGAAAGTGTGGAAGGGGAAGGGGGGCAGAGGTTGTGGTCCTCCAAGACCACACCCCACCTCTTCTTATTCTTACGCAACACCATTGTCTTTCTCTATTGTCCCATCAAAACCAAAAAGCAAGCATCATATCTGCTACACCTGTCACCACCACTCACCACCTCAACCCAGTCACCATCCAACCCAATCACAACAATGAACAAACCTATCCAAAACCTATAAATGTCCCTAATCCAATGCAAAGATAAATTATTCAAATTGATATCAAGGTAAGGCTGCAACAATAACAGATAATCAACACAAATTGTGGAAATGGTCTTCTGATTTTAGTTCCTTATCTTGATGAGATCAATAAAATATAGCATCCACAAGCTAAAGCTGATGTTTTAAGATTGAACAAAGCACAAAATAAATTTATTAGTCGTGATCGCTAAAGTAGCATAGAAACAAAACCTCAAGCTAGCAAAGTGATACATCACAAGGGGGGTAGTAGTTCACAACCGTAAGTTGATCTAAAAGAAATATAAACTCCAAAAGGATGGAGCCATCCTTGATGTATACAAAAAACACAAGAATATTGCAAAGAACAGTCTTGGTTCGCTGTCATTGTGCTGTATAAGCCAAAATCCCTTAAAATATAACTTATCTGTTTTCCTGGCCTCTAAATTACTTTTTTCTTAATCTGTATAAAAAAACACCTTAAGTCTAAATTTCTCAAGGATGTTCCCCTTAATATGATTATTCTGGATTGGTCAGCTCATTGATCTCTGGGGTGTTTGGTCTCTTAGCTATGTGGGGTTCTTTAGGTTGTGTGGCCCTGTTTGTTTGGTTTTCTCTGTTGTTTTGTTCTCACTTTGTAGCTGTCTTTGTTGGGCCTCTTGTCCATCATGTCATGTACTCCCTTTTCTTTCTGTAATAAATTTTCGTTCTAAAACATAATAATAAAACTATCATACAAATTGGATCCGGAAGAACACTACCGAACTCCATAGGGTCCGTAAAACTAGAATGACCACAAAGTGAAAAACATAAATCTGTATTTGCTTCGTCCCACTTACACATCTAGATCAAAATAACAACTAGAGTCACTTCTATGAACATTAAATCTCACTATGAACCTTCATACAAAACTTTCTCTACTTTTGTACTCTGTGCACGTCAATTAACACCATGTCACTTCAAGCGCTTTCTTTTTTCACACAAAAAGAAAGAATAATAACTAGAACAAAGTAAGGGGAAAACTGATAAAGCCATATATACCAAGCAAATTGACACCTGAAACAATACTCATCATTGATTTTGACTTTCTGGTATAATCTATCAAAAAATAACTTTAAGACCTATGATTGTTTATAGAATCACAAAATTCAAGAGGGCTCCAGAATATAAATATCACAAAACAAAACAAAAAAAGAAATTGGGTTGATGGGTTGGTTTCGTAACACTAAGAATTCATCATCAATCATCATAACTAAATTGGAACATAACAGGAAAAATGCAGGAAAAAAAAAAAGACCAAGAAGATCATGATGATGATAATACCAAGGTGCAAATGATATGATAGGTAGGTAGGAGCGGTATAAACCTTGCAAATAGGACAAGTGATTTTGAGAGCAACGGCTCGGGCCTCAAATTGAGACCCTTTTTGCTTCTGATTCTTCTCCGCATTTCGTTTTTGCGCTTCAATCTTCTGCTTTCCCCGAGTCATTTTTCCCGGTCTCTCTCTCTCTCTGAGGCTCTGGGAGAGCAAAAATGCGTGAAATTCTTATTCAAAGAATCAGAGAGTGAAAGAGAGAGAAAGTTGATGACATGTGGGTGGGTCAGTGTTTCGTCTAAGCATTTGCGTGTGGTGTGTGGGGCCCAACCCACGTTTACGATGAGTCCATGGGCCACCAACTTTGCTCCGGTTAGCTGCTGCCCTTTTTGACCCACGCGGCATTGTTTTCTTCTGTTTTTTTTATAGGGATAATTGTCGAAATGTCACTTGAATTTGTACTTCAATTTCAATTTATTATTTTAAAGAAAAATTTAAGAGAAATATCACTTTAATTTTTCAAAATCCATGATTTTTCATCTGACTTTAACAACATTCAGTTTTCCATCCATTTTAAGGGTATTTTAGTCTTTTCAAGAAACAAAAATAGAGAAAAAATAGACCTCTCTCTCCCTTTCTCCCCCACCCACCCCCAAAACATATCGCGCAGGACCCCCCCCCCCCCCCCCCCCCTCTTCTCTCTCTCTCTCTCTCTCTCTGACCATGTATAAAAAAAAAATTATAATCATTTTTCCATTTTTAAAATACCCTTAAAATCAATGGAAAATTGGATGGTGTTAAAGTCATATGACAAATCATGGATTTTGAAAAATTAAGGTGACATTTCTCTTAAATTTTTCTTTAAGGTGACAAATTGAAACTAAGGTATAAGTTCAAGTGACATGTCTACAAAAATCCCCTTTTTCTAACCAAAATCAAACTTTAGATTTAAAAGTATTTATCTCAGCACTCGAAGTCATATGTTCGATTCTTTCTTTTTCAATATTGCTTGTGTCAAAGCATAAGTCAAACCTTTTTTGGATCATTTAACAAAACCTGAAGTTGGTTCTAGTTGGAGATCCCAGAAGGTACTTGGGCCATCTCCAGGTGGGGAGGGCTACATTTAACCTCTAAAAAATAATTTTATAAGGAATAATACCATGCTACATTTTAACCGTCTCCAACAGCAAAGGCTAATTTTAATATTTTAATAGTTTTTAGTATATTATGCAAATTTATTAGTTAATTTAATTAAACTACTATTTATATCCTATTTAAAATACATTTTAGAAGAGAAAAATATTTTGGGATAGGATTTTTGACATCCACATGTCGGCATGTGATTAGCCTTATAGATTTATGATTAGATGTTTTCTTGTTCTAAAAATAACTTAAAAATTAATTTAAATGGAAAAATATAAAGGATAATTTGTAAAAGAATAAAGCGATTGTGAGATATTATGTAAAATGATGAAATTGAGGAAGGATAATATGTAAAATGATGAAGATGTGAGAAATTATGTAAGAGTAAGGTAGGTATTTATATAAAAAATATATATATATGAATTTTTTAGAATCTTTTTTATATAAAATAATAATAATAATAATAATAATAACTGGCTGACGTCACCTAATGGCTAGGTGATGTTAGCTGGGCCCTATCCAAATATTTAGCCCGGGCTAGTCAAAAAGCCACATGTGGCCCTCAATTTAGGAATTGGCCCTTTGTGTAACCCTCGCTTTTTCATAGCCTTGTGTAGCCCACTCTTGGAGATGGATTTTGGGCTATAATTTAGGAATTTGGCCTAACTTGGAGATGGGCTTTTATCTCAAACTCTAAAATAAAGTTATAATTATCTAGCATAATGATATTCCTTATTTCAATTATTTCCATACTGAAAGAGATCTTAAGTTTGATTACCAAAATTAAGTTTCTAGAGAAAAACAATGAAGGTAGCCAGTTAAGGAATTCAATAGATGACCCAGTGGAGACCAACCTGCTTTATAATGTCATCTACAAAAAAAGTGCTCACCACTTAACGAAAAAACACTCCTAGCTAAAAAATCCTAGCCCCTTCTTCCCCAATAAACACTCCTAGCGTCGTTTTTACTTTGAGGTTGGAGGAAGCCATTCTTCTTCCTCCCCTATCTTCTCCTCTCTTCCCTCATTTTCAGTGACATAAGGTTTACCCTTATTTTCTTTGCATTGTTATGATTTTCCTCCACCCATCACAGGTGACTGTGTCTCAGCATCAGATCTCCACCACTATCATTTCTCTAATAAGCCAGCATCCTTAATGTCGTTGTGGGCAAAGACTTCGTCTACGTCCCCATCAACCGGGCATCCTAAAGAGACTATATGAGCCCAATGGAGTACTTGTGGAAACATACGGCGAACCTAGACATGCGTATCTAAGGCCACTAGCTAACCGAGGACATATTGGGCCGTATGTTGTCCATGTCTGAACAAGAACTTTCCTCATTCCACCTTTAATGCCCCTACATTGGGTCACAAGCCCATGTTACTAGGCTCGGCCACCATTTTCATTTATGATGTTTCCTTATATTTAGAATAAGTCGCAGAGACACTTTGGATTTTCTAAGTAGTTTTCACATCTCTTTTTCTGAGAGTTTTCTATCTCTCTGTTGTGACGTTTTATTTATATTTTTATGGCTTGGTTTTTTCAAGCTTTATCTCTTTTTGGTTGTTCTGAGTTTGCAATTTTAGTTGGGATGCCTATGCTAGAGTTTCTTTCATGCCAAAGCCAAAGAGAGAACTTAGCAAGGTGATCTGCTATCTCCGTTTCTTTTCCTTATTTATGTTGAATGGTTTACGACATTAGTCTGACAACTTAGGTCCTCCATCATTTCCCTTCAACATTCTCATCCTAAACAAAATTTTGTACTTTATTCATACATATAAAATTTATTATTTCATGGTTTCCTATGTCTAATCAAATCCTAACATTAATTTCTTTTATATTTGTACAAATTTGTCAAATTCTTAAATGAAAAAGAAATGATCTTAATAGACACTTGTCCTTTAGAATTAACAATACTAGGGTACCATGTGATATAGTTCTTAAGTCCATTCGATCATAGTTAGGAGTTGGACTAATCACAATGTGATCACTTATGAAAATAATCACTTACTTAATTAGTTGGATTTTTAGCTTCATTATTCGGATTGGGATTCTCTATTGACTTTTTTTGTGTGTTCATCTCGTACTTATTTAAAGAACTATGTTGTTTTACATTTGTATATAATTGTATTCAATAATACTCGAGATACAAACTTATCACACCAAATTTTGGTTAGCGACTAATGTCACAACTTTTATTCGTTGTGAATAACGAAGGTCAGAGTGAGCCCATACTTGAAATAAATGAAACATTATCACATCAATTGTAATTTTAGAATTTGTGTAATATTTTTTTTGTTTTTGAGAAATGGATTTCATTCATAAAATCAAAGTAAATAGAACGACACGAAATAGTGGCCTCAGTAAAACCTTCATGAGCGACAAACCCCATGGTAGGAAAGAGTACCACACGTGTCATGGACAAACAAGAGAGTCTGAAACAGTCACACATGACCAATGCTAGAGCAAGAAAAATAAACAACAAACTGACACATAGACCTCCAACGAGAACACTACAACACAATCCAACTGTCAAAAGAGTCTTGCTATGAAATCATAGTCCTTTGCACAGCTACAAGACAGTGAGAGCATCCAACAGAGAACACATCAAGAAGCAATTGGGATACACACCATCTCCATCCACCTCCAGAAGCAATTGGTGATAAAAGGAGATAAATCTGCAATACACAACGAGGAGACTTACTCCTCAAACAAGCCAGGAAATAAATAAAATAAAAAAGCCCCCAAGCACACCGTATCATTTGAACACTGACAAAGAAAACCTCCTATGAAAACATAGTCCTTGAGATAGGCGAAGAATCCAGGATCAACTAAGGGGAGAACAAAGAAAACACCAAGCAACAATAACCAAACTAGCCTCAGCCACTTAACCTGAATATGGGGATTAGGGGCAAAAGCATTCGCCGAATGCCAAGCCCACGAATGCTCCAAGAATACATTAAGGAAGGCACCTAGGAGACTCTACTGCGCCAGTCTCTATAGGTTTTTTAGGAGGGACATCAAGGCACAGGCACTTGGAAGCCATGAAATCTACCCTAGAAACCAAGGTATCTCCAACAGAAATAGGTGCAACTTGAGATTTGGGCTTAGCAGTAGTCATGCTGGAGGCACAACTGGAGACCTCCCATTTCTTGGGGACCCTTTTTTGGTGAATGACAAGCAAAGAACTGAATAATTGGCATATGATTAAATGGATTAGAGGTTACTGAACCCTAGGAAGCATGGAGTGCCTGGAAAGAGGGGTCATTTAGCACTAGAACCACAGAGACATTGGGCTCATTTAGGGAAACATGCGGAGCACGCACCGCTGCAGTAGATAGTTCAGACTAACACCGAAAGAGGCCACCGCGTTAAACACTGTGGGGTGGAGAGATGAGGCCAGGCGGGAGATGGAGTTGTCTACCTCAGTCTATTCTGGAGAGGACGACCCCCAAGACTGAGTGCCAGAACTACTACGATTGCCCGAACCATTATTGGTCCAAAAACCAGCTTGCTGAGGAGAGTGAATGGGGCTCTTAAAAGGGGGTGAAGGAGCTGGAATATGATGTGCGGAAGAACCTATAGAGTTGCCCCGCAAATTGGTACCACCTTCTCGATCAAGAAAAGCAGAGGATAACTGTGCCAACAGAGAAAGAGTGAGAAAACCCTGAGAAAGCTCGTACTTATCAATGCACACTTGAGGAAGATGACCAATTATGCCACACGCAAAACAATGTTTACGGAGATATTAATACTTAAAATTCACCATTTGCTAGACCACCTAAGGAAAGGCAACAGGTGTTGGATGGATAAGAGGCTGTGTGACATCAAACCTCACACGAATCCGGATAAAGCACCTCACACAATCAATACCATCATGATTATCCACTTATCCACCCAAAGAACTTCTCCGAGAATATCCTCAATCGCTTTAGCAACAAGGACAATCATGTAGAAGGCATGAACACCATGGAGTTGAACCCAAAAGGTACCAAGAGATAAGGGCATTGAGTGCATAGTCACATGATCCGCGATATCAACCAGCAATATCAATGAGAGCCGAAAAGCCCAAGGCTACATATTAAGGACTCGCTTCTTATCATGATCACAAACAAAATGCACCCAAAACATGTTGGAACCAATTTCCTTGGTAGAGACATCAATAGTGTTGACTATTTGACTCAATAAGGCACCTACATGCAAAGTTGCTTTCGGCATCTTTGATATTTGGAATTAGCTTTGCAAATGGGAATGCATTAATTATGGACAGCTTTAGGCTTTGCCTATATTGAGCCGTGGGCTTCATTAATTGGCAGAAATGGGATAGAAGCATGTGGGAGACAAAAGGCATTCATTCATGGCAGTTGACTTTTTGACTTGATTGGAGGCCTTTAGCCGTTGGCTTCTTTGAAGAGCCACTCTTTTTTGGCTTTAAAAGGAGAAGCAGCCCATCATTCGAATGAGAGTGAGCAGAGAGAAGTTGGCAATAGAGAAAGTGAGAGAGGAAAAATAATAGTTGGGCAGCAAAACAATTTGTGGTTGTCATTGGTTATTTTTCCCTTTCTCCAAATTGTACTCAATTTGTAATCCTTTTATATTCTTGAGTGTGTGAGCTTGGGTATATTTGGGGCTTGGGTTTCTGAGTGTTAAATACTATGTATTCTCTCATTTGATTATAGCGGATTACTCCGTCATCTCCTGTTGAGGCCCAAAAAAGTCACGATAAGCCCAAAGACATTTAAAGCCCAATATAACATATAATGTTGGTCATGCGTTAATCCAAACTGTATTTTGAGAATTAATTCATTAAATAAATATATAAATAGTGTGCATGCCATGCTAAGCCAATAATACATTTTTCATATGTCAACACTTATCAAGCTCACATGAATCCAAGTCATGTGGTTTAAGGGGCATGCATGAGGGATTGTGGTGTGGAAGGTTACGGAGGTCCACAAGGCCCACGGAAGCTTTTGGATTATGGAGACTTTGGGCTAGCTACTTGGGAGCACCAAAGTCCAAGCCCATTACTTGGAGTTCTCCAATTTGGGTGAGCAAATGAGATGTTTTTCAAGCACTTCCTTTTACCTATAGGAAATAGCCATTTTCCAAATGCCTAGCTTTACCCGTTGGAAACAAACCTTTTTCAGCACTCCCTATTACCCGCTGGAAACAAGCAATTTCCAGGGCTTCCTTTTAACCACAGGAAATAATCAGTTTATGGTACCTAGCTTCGCCTGTTGGAAAATAACATGCCCCAGTGCTCCCTTTGACCCATTGGAAATAGGCTGGTTCTAGCACCTCTCTTTGCCTATTGGAAATAAAGGAAAACCCTTACTCTCTATAATTTGGGATGCATTTTTTAGGCAAAATAAACCTCTCTTGGTTGCTGTAAGCTTCTCAACAACCATGAGAACTCATCTTCCTTCCTCCTTTCAGCTGCTGCAAGCATTCCAGCGACCATCCCAGCCATCAACCTTCATCCTTTGGCTGCTGTAAGCATCCCAGCAGCCATCGACCAACATCTCTTGGTTGCTCAAGCACCCCAGCAACCATCAAACCACTTTCCTTCCTCCTTTTGGCTGCTGCAAGCATTCCAACGGCCATCCTAGCCATTCCTCAACCATCACAACCATGTTTCCTACTTTCTCACCCTTGAAATCCATCATCTTCTCTATAAAGCCTCACCAAGCATAACTCCATGCTTTTCCTTCCTTCCAAGCTATAAACACCATAGCCTTCAAACCTCAAGCTTTTCCTCCCATTATCCTTCTCTTGAAACTCTTAAATCCATAAAGCCT